>SOZI01000244.1:461-13431 GCA_006352295.1 Rhodotorula diobovata | reverse complement strand
TCGCTGCGTACCGCTCCGACCCGTTCGACCTCGTACAGCGGGCGTGCGAGGACGCGCACTACCTCGAGAGGCTGACGGGCCTTGACAAGCTCGAGGAGGAGACAGAGGCGCTGCTCGCGGAGGGAGTCGAGTGGAGCGAGGACGAGGAGGACGGTCTCTGAGGGGGTTCCTTTCTTGCACAAGGCGCTGTCCCTTGTTATCATTATGCAGCATTTTGTGTCGCTCCCCTCGCGCATGCTACCGCCGGGGAAGGTGCCACGTCGACTGCGAGGGAGCTGTCTGCCCAAGGCTCGCCGCTGCTCGCCCTCACCCGCTCACCTTTCCCTCATCGAGATGGCCGACGACGGTTATGGTCGAGTAGAGCTGCCTTCACTGCATGCCCTCGCGCTGTCGCCTTCCCCCGCCCCGCCCTCGTCGTCCACCCTGTCCTCATCAGCACTGCCTCCTCCCCACCTCGACTCGGACTCGACTACGCCTCGAGCGCACAAAGCAACTCGGTCATCAGCATCGCAGGGCGATGGTCGAGATCCTGGCGTGCTCGTCAACGATCAAGTGGGGCGACCAACGCCCGGGCAGGACGAGGTGGTGCCGATCCGGTACCGGGCGTACCAGGGCGAAGAGGACCTCGAAGCCATCACAAAGCTCGTCGATGAGGAGCTCAGCGAGCCTTACAACCTCTACACGTACCGCTACTTCCTCGACGAGTGGTGAGCCGGCTCTCCCACTTGCCTCCTTCCGCCTCTCGCTCTTCCCGACGAGGCTCGCTCGCACGCTCGTGGCAGGGCCGCTTGCGCGCGTCCTGTATAGCTGACTCCTTGTCCGTCACGTCACGCAGGCCTCACCTCTGCTTCTTCGTCCGCCCCGCTCTCCGACACAGAAGCCGCTCCCTCTGGCGCTGACCCCACCCTCGCCGCGCGCAGGCTCTGTCTGGCGACGACCCGATCGGTGTAATCATCTGCAAGCAGGAGCCCCACACCAAGTCGTCACGGTCTGTGCCCTTGACCGCCGGCGAGGAAGGGACGCAGGAGGGCGAGCGAAGACCGCTCATGCGCGGTTACTTGGCCATGTTGAGCACCATAAAAGCTTTTCGAGGTCGAGGTATCGGTACGTGCTCCTCCAGTTTCATGCTCAGTGCTCTCCGGCGCGGCGTTCTGCTCCAATCTTACCTGCAACTTGTGCCCACAGCGACGCGCCTCCTCCGCCTCTCCCTCTCGGGCATGCTCCGCCCGCCCGCTGCGCTTCTCGCCTCCCTCCCGTCCGAGCACCCCTCACGCCAACCGGTTGACGAAGTTGTCCTCGAGACTGAGGCCGACAACGCGGCCGCGCTCGCCTTCTATTCCAAGATGGGGTTCGTGCGCGAGAAGCGGCTGCAACGCTTCTACCTCAACGGCAAGGACGCGTACAGGCTCAGACTGGACCTGAGCGAGCGCCGTGACAGCAACGATGACGCAGTGCACCTTTGAGCGCAGACCAGCGCAAGTGGCGAGAGAGAAAGGCAACCTCTCGGACCTGCACGAGGACTACTCTTCTCGCTTGCTTGGACCCTTTCCCTCGTTACCTTACCTCGCGTTGTGAGAACAGGACCGAGTGCGGTGGAACCGAAACTTCGTGCTTTGTGAACCGCGGGGAATCTCTAGTACAGAATGCGCGGGCAGCCCTGACCGCTCGAGCCCCGGGTCTGGCTGCGTCGCGAGCACCTCTAGACGCGTATACCCGCGTCCGCCTCCTTGATCTTGCTCGCCTCCTCGTCGAGCTTGTCCTCCACCTCGAGTCCGTTCTCGCCTGCGACGCCGACGAACGACGCGCTGCCCTTGTACTCGGAGCTGCCTCCGAGGAGGAACCACAGGGCGCAGGTGATGAGCGCAGCGAGGCCAAGGAGTGCAAAGCACGTCCAGTTGCCCATGATGTAGAGAGGCGAGTCGGTCGAAGGGAAGAGGAAGGGCGCGACGGCGCCAGCGCTGTTGGAGAAGGCGATGACGCCCCCAGTCGCAATGGCGGTCGAGGTCGAACCCGTGACGGTTGCAGTGCGCAAGGCGAGGCTGAACAGGTGAGCACCGCGTCAGCGCTTGAAGAAGTGGCGATGGAGGCAGAAGCGCGAGACGGGAAAGAAAGGATGGAGGGCGCACAAGGGCATGACGGCGGCGTTCGTGCATGCGATGAGGAACACGCCCACGTAGCGCACACCCCAGTGCCGGACGACAGCAAGAAGAAGGTAGCCCGTCATGACGATGGCAGTGCCGAAAAGGATGTGGAGCGAGCGCTCTTTGGTGCGGTCCGAGTGCCACGAGTTGGCGATGATGACCTGCAGGCGCAAGTGCGCGTCAGTACGAGGTTCGTCAGGCGTCAGGGCAGGTGTGTGAAGGAATGGAGAGAAATCGGGAGAAGATGGGAGGATGGAGACTTGCGATCGCGGCAAAGGCGTTCGGCGGGACCGTTAGGAGCTGCGCTTTCGCGCCTTGGAAACCAAGCGACTGGACGATTGTCGGGATGAAATCTGCACGACGATAGTCAGTGCCAACGCAACCTTGACTGGAACCAAGCGGGGACAAGCACGCACAACCCGCGGCGTTGAGGCTGTTGGCGAAGCAGAAGTACGCGACGGCGAACGCCCAGAACTGCCACGACTTGACGCAGGCGACGGCGTCCTTCTTGTCAAAGTGCTTGTCAGACTGCTTTGGCGCGAACGGTCCCATGCGGTGCGCGGCAAAGGCCCGCTCGTCCGGCGTGAGCCACTTGGCCGTCCTGCGTGCGCGGTCAAATGTCAGGGTTAGGTCAAGAAGGGAGCAGGCAAGGCGGCGCACTCGGGGAAGTCGGGCAGGCAGAACCAGACGACGACACCAAGGAGGATGGCTGGGATGCCCTCGAGAACAAACTGCAGACGCCGGGAGAGTCAGGAGGTGCGGGCGTTGGTCGGCAGGAGCGACGCACGAGCCATTGCCACCCGTGAAGGCCCGCCTTGCCGCTCATGTAGCTCACGCCTGCCGCGATCAACCCGCCAAAGGCGCTGCGCGGTCCCGCGAGTCAGCGCAAGGCGCACGGGTCTCGCGTGAGTGGGCGGGGCAGACGCACCCGGAGACAGCAACAGAAGAAGCGAAGATGGACATGCGCGTAGCGCGCTCGTCCGTCTTGTACCACAGACAGAGATAGAAGATCACGCCGGGCTGCGTGAGCGTGCGGAGTCAGACAAGCCGCGTGAAGCGACGGGGCGCCGCCGACGCGCTCGGAAGGGGGCAGACGGGGACGCACGAAGAACCCTGCCTCTGCGATACCGAGTGCGATGCGGACAGCAATGAGGCCTGCGTAGCTGAACACCGCAGCCGAGCAGACGGTGACGATTCCTGCTCGAGCGAGAGTCAGCGAGACTCCCAAGGGACGAGCTGGCGCCGCCTGACGCACCCCACGAGATCATAATGCGTGCGATCCACTTGGACGGCGTGAAGTACTTGAGGGCAAGGTTGCTCGGGAATTCGAGGAGCACGTCTGCAGGTGCGCGAGGATGAAGCAGAGTGAGCACCTGCGCGCGCGCACAGACCCCAGCACCCGCCTCGACGACGAGCGCCTCTCCGCCGGCACAGACACAGCAGAGCACACAAGCAATTCGTGCGACGTACAGGGAATGAAGAAGACGGCGACGATGATGTTGTAGCGCAGGCCCTTGAGGTCGAGCACCTCGACGAGGCTCTCGCCCGGCTTGTCCGAATTGATCGTGCGCGCGTTGCCCAAGTTGGTCCTGTCCTGCTCATCGCCATGGAAAGGAAGTGAGCGACGCCGTTCAGGGTGTCGCAAACTGGCGCAACAGGCTTACGAGGTAGTCTGCGAGCGAAGAGAGGTCAGTCCTCGGTGCGGTGCGGCGGGAGAGGCGGCGCGAGAGAGGCACGCACTCAGGAGGTAGGACAGGCAGATGAGCGGCATAATGTGCCAGTCCTGCTTGCGCACAATGCGCCGCTCCATCGCCTTGTACTCGGCGCTATCAGGGTCAAGATGCAGGTGAAGGTCGTGGGTCTTCGCCGGGGTCGCCATGGCTGCAGCGCGTCAAGGGCTCGCGTCTATGAGGGAAGAGAGGGAAGGAAAGGGGCGTCGAGGAGTTGAAAGCGACGAGTGCAGGGAGGAGGGAACGGAAGAAGCGAGCGAGCGACACAGAGACTCGGAAGCGGCAAGACAATGAACGCGAGCTTGCCAGCGCGAGCGGGAGAGATTCCGCGGCGGCGATAAGCCTGGAGAAAAGATATACCGCGCTAGCCCAACCTTGGGAAGAAGCGGAGACGGCGGCCGATCTCGCGTCGAGTCGGCGGAAGGGCACGCGGAGAAGGCGGTTTCGAGGCTCGCGCAGGATCTGGGGCCGTGCACCGACAGAGCGGTCATTCCGATAAGACTGCATGTGTGTGCGATACGACGGAGCTGAAGACTCGTCTGGGGCGCGACGGCCTCGGGAGACGTCGAAGAAGGGGGACCGGCGATGAGCGGCGACAACGAGGGGACCCCCCCCTGCGGAGGACGTGCAGTCGCTTCAGAGCGGTGAACGCGGGCAGTGTGTGACGTTCGATCCCCGTGCCTCGCCGCCTGGGGTGATACGGGGAGGAACGAGGCGAGGTGCGGACGACAAGCGCCCGGCTCAGAGGGCCGGCCGAGGGCATGTTCAGCGACAAGTTCCACGATGGGGCGGTGCTTACTCGAGCGCTCGAGCGCACAGACCCTTTGCTGTGGCACAGCTTGTTGCATGCACCCTCTACTCAAGCGCGACGGCGCCCCCTTTCCTGATCTTGCTCAGCCCATTCCACCACTCTCGCGCCCTGACCCACTTGCCGCCCTCCTTCTTGACTTCTTGCAGTTCGGCACCCTCTCCCGCATCCGCACATCGCAGCACGAGCTGCTTTGTTGACGGCTCGAGGATGAGCGAGCCCGGCGGAGCGTTGGCGAGCTGAGGCGGGAGCGGGACGGGCACGGGGGCGAGGCGGAGTTGCAGCTGCGCGTCGCTGAGGGTGGCCCACAGCGGGTACTGCGAGTTCGTGCGCTTCGTCAGATGCGAGTCATAGCGGCACAACGTCGAACAGAAACGCACCTGATGCCCGACCCCGCGCTGCAGTCTGCACACCTCGGCGGCGCTCAAAGCCGCCCAGCCGACCCTTGCGGACCCCTTGTCCAGTTTCGGCGCAAGGCTGGCGCGTTCCTCGCCCTGGGGTTGAGCGCATTCCTGGTGTTCCTCGAGCGTGCGCAAGACCGAGACGAGGAGGTCGCCGCCAGCGCGGGCGAGGATGGGTTCGAGTGCGGGGAAGTCGGCGTGTGGAGGGACGTCCTGCGCAGTACGACGGGTCGCGTGTCAGTCAGGACGTCAGAGAGCGAAAGCGAGCGAGGGAAAGAGAACGCACCACTGCCCGCTGCGCAAGGATCCTCCCGCGGTCAAACTTGCCCCGACTGAGCTCCTGCACCGTGACACCCATTGGCTCGCCCGTCAGCCCGTCAGCGTCGCCGGCGATGATGCCGCGCTGTATGGGTGCGGCGCCGCGCCAGCGCGGGAGGAGGGACGGGTGGACGTTGAGGGCGTTGAGCGGGCGGAAGAGCGAAAGGAGCGAGGTCGGGATGAGGTGGCCGAACGAGGCCGTGAGGAGGACGTTCAGCGGTGAGGGCGGATCGTGGGCGCTGGTGGGGAGGAAGTCGTCCGGCGGCTGTGCGAGATGAGGAGAAGGGTGGAGGGGCGGCGTGAGCGGGCGAGGACGCGTCAGTCTCCCCGGCATCCCAGGCTTTGGCGAGTGGGCGGGCGGCGAGGCCGAGGAGCGCACCTGCCAGCCCTTGAGCAGAGTCGTTGGCAGTGCTATAGCGGGCACGCCGAGCTCTTCTGCGAGCAGTCGCAGTGGAGCTGCGAGGGTTGCAAGCGTGAGCACGGCGGGCGAGACGAGAGTCGGGCGTCGGTAGAGGAGCACGCACGTCTGTGGATCTCTCTGAGTCGTCTGCCCGTGCGTTGATCGGGCGGGGTGACGACGGTGAGCGAGTCGACGAGGTCTGCGCGTCGGCGAGAGGGTCAGTGTGGCTCCGAAGTCAGAGAAGGAGAGGCGGCGCACCTGCCCTCGCGGCATGAAGCTGAGCAAAGACGTTGCAGGAGAACGAGTCCGCGCCAAAGAACAAGACGCGGCGTCGCACAGGAGCCAGAGACGGGCGAAGAGCGGTGGCAGAGAGGCAGCGGCGTTTGTGCGGGTTGAGGCACGAGGCGCGAGTCCAGAATCGACACGAGAGGCTCGAGACGAGCATCTGCTGTCTCTAGTCACTGCCGCAAGAAGCACAGGCAAGAGCGAGGCGGCACGGGGGGAAGCGCAGTTGCGACACTCGGGCGCCGCGGAGGTCGAGCCAACGACGACAAGTGCCTCCCCCTCCTCCCGCGCTCTCGCACTCGATCAAGTCCGACGACGTGCTCAACGATGGCGTCGCAGGCCATGCCCCACCCTCCCTTGCCCCCAGGCTGGCGCGCAGAATGGTGCGCTCGTCCTCCCTCAGCCCTCGCTCGTCCTCCACGTCCCCCGAAGCTCACCCTCGTCCCTCGCACGCTCGCAGGGATGCTGCAGTCGGTCGCACCCTCTTTGTCGGTCAGTCTCGCCCTGTTCACCCCTTCGCACGAGCCCGATCTACCGAGTCGGTCACCCGACGAGGCGCGCACCTCGACCCCCACCCCGTCACCTCCCTCGAGCGCGACCACGGCACGCGGCACGGGTTGGAGTGCCTGCAAGCTCGTGTTCGGCTCACTCGTGGCCGCAGAAGTGCGCGGGCCCTGCTCTCGCCGCCTCGTCGCCGCGCACGATCTGCCTCGTGCCTGCTTGTTGCCCCTGCCCCCTCGCGCCTCGACTCGCATGCCAGCCGCAACCGCGAACCGCACATGGAGCACTCGTTGACCCGCTATGCACCCCGCAGAAAACGCCACGGGCCGCCAGCAGTACAACTTCCCGGCCTCGGCTCCCCTCCCTCCTCCCGGCCAGCGCCCCTTCCCCGGCGCCCGCCACGGCGTGCACGCCTCCATCTCGGCCCCGATCTCGACCTCGCCCGTCAAGACCAACTCGTACGGCGCACGCGGCCCCCCCGTCGCGCAGTACCGCAACGGTCCTCCCGGCCCACCGGGCGCTGCTCCCGGCCTTGGAGGGCGCGGACCCCCTATCCCTCCCTATGCCGGCGCTACGCCTTCACCTCGCCCGCCCGTCCAGGACCCCTACGCCTCGCAGCAGCAGCAGCAGCCCCAGGCGCCGTTGGGCCAGCCGACCCCTCCCCCTGGCTCGGTCGGGACCCCGCCCCCTCCCTCCGGCACGCCCGACCAGGTCGCACCGATGCCGAGCCGCCGGCCAGGCCGGAGGCAGTACGCACGTGACACGGCCGCCTACCTCGCCGGTGACCTCGGCGCCTCGGCGGGCGGCCAGGGTGCAGCAGGCGGGCACGCCCACACCCAGAGCGCCTTCTTCTCGCCTGCGAGCGCAGCGGCCGCGATGGGTGGCGGCGCACCGGGTGCCACAGGCGGGTACGGTCAGCCGGGAGCTGGCGCGCAGGACCCCAGTACAGGCGGCGCCGCGAACGGGCAGTTCTTCAGCCCCGCGGGCGGCGCAGACCCGTACGCCGCGGCGGGTGGTGCGGCGGGTCCGGGCGGCGCGTACGGCCAGCAGCCGCAAATGCAGCAGCCGGGCGCCCTGGCGGGCATGACGAACCAGTTTGGCCAGATGGGCCTCGGCGGCCCCGCAGCGCCTGGGATGGCGCCCGCGCAGAAAATGCTCAACGCGGCCAACGTCAACCTCATCAACGCGCCCGTCAACCCGCTCGAGCTCATGACGGTCGAGCCGCCCGAGATCAACTTGCCCGCCAATGTGCGTCTTTTCGCTCTCGACCATTGGCGAGCACGGGGTTCCTGCTGACCCTCGTCGAGGCACGTGCACACAGGCCTCGTTCTCGCAGTCGCCCACGCGCAACGCCGACCCGTCGTACCAGCGCATGACGATGAACGCCGTCCCAACGACCAACTCGCTCCTGCAAAAGTCAAAGGTGCCGCTCGCGCTCGTCCTGACGCCTTACCGCAGCCTCAAGCCCGGCGACGTGAGTGCCTTTTCTCCCTCTTCCTCTCGGCCTGTGCTCTCTACGCGCGCCCACCGCTGACTCGATACGCACGCACCCACAGCCCGAGGTGCCCGTCGTGTCGGACACGGTCATCGCGCGGTGCCGCCGGTGCCGGACCTACATCAACCCTTACGTCACCTTCATCGAGGGCGGCCAGCGGTGGAAGTGCTGCATGTGCAACCTCTCGAACGAGGTGCCGCAGCTGTTCGACTGGGACCAGGAGAAGAACAAGCCCGCCGACCGCTACGCCCGCCACGAGCTCAACTCGTCCGTCGTCGAGTTTGTCGCGCCGACCGAGTACATGGTGCGCGCGCCCCAGCCCCCGATCTACGTCTTTGTCATCGACGTGTCGTACGCGGCCGTCACGTCGGGCATGGTGGCGACGGCAGCGCGGACGCTCCTCGAGTCGCTCGACCGGCTCCCGAACGAGGACAGCCGGACCAAGATCGCCATCATCGGCGTCGACTCGTGCCTGCACTTTTTCACGCTCGCCGACGGTGCCACCGAGCCGTCGATGCTCGTCGTTGGCGACCTCGACGACGTGTTCCTCCCCAAGCCCAACGACATCCTCGTCAACCTCGTCGAGGCCAAGGCCGGCATCGAGAACCTCTTGTCGCGCCTCAACGACATGTTTGTCGAGACGCACAACACAGGCAACGCGCTCGGCGCCGGCCTGCAAGCCGCCTTCAAGCTCATCTCGCACGTCGGCGGCAAGGTCGTCGCCCTCTCGGCGTCGCTGCCCAACCTCGGGCCGGGCGCGCTCAAGCCTCGCGAGGACAGCAAGATCCTCGGCACGACCAAGGAGTCGACGCTTCTCCAGGCTCAGACCGGGTGGTACAAGTCGTTTGCGATCGAGTGCTCGCGCTCGCAGGTGTCGGTCGACATGTGGCTCTTCTCGAGCGCGTACACCGACGTCGCGACCCTGTCGGGCCTGCCGCGCTACACGGGCGGTCAGACATACTACTACCCGAGCTTCAACGCGGCCAGGTCCGAGGACGCGCTCAAGTTTGCGCACGAGTTTGGCACCGTCATTGCCGACCCCATCTGCCTCGAGGCCGTCATGCGCGTCCGCGCGTCCCGAGGTGCGCCCCCCTTCTCGTGATTGACTCGCCGCGTCTCGAACAGGCGCGAGGACCGCAGCTGACCCGCCCTCCACCGCCGCACCCCTTCCCACCAGGCATTCGCATGTCGGCGTTCCACGGCAACTTCTTTGTGCGGTCGACCGACCTGCTGTCGCTGCCGGCAGTGCCAATGGATCAGTCCTACGCGATCGAGATCCAGATCGAGGACCCGATCAACGCGCCCTTTGTCGTCTTCCAAACGGCCGTGCTGCACACGACGGCCTTTGGCGAGCGGCGCATCCGCGTCGTCACGCTCGCCCTCCCGACGACGTCGTCCATCTCGGAGCTGTACGCGTCGGTCGACCAGGTGGCGCTCGCGACGCTCCTCGCCAACAAGGCCGTCGAGCGGAGCAACCAGGCCAAGCTCGAGGACGCGCGCGACGCGGTGCACAACAAGCTGGTCGACATCCTCGGGACGTACAAGGCGACGATGACGAGCTCCGGCAGCGGCGCGAGTCCGCAGCTCGTCGTCGCCGACAACATGAAGTTCCTCCCGCTCCTCATGCTCGGCCTCCTCAAGAACGTGCGTCGCAAGCCTTCCTTCCCTCTCCGTGGACGCTCACCCATGCTCACCATCGAGACGCGCACGCAGACCGGCCTGCGGCACAGCACGATGATCCCGTCGGACGTGCGGGCATACGCCCAGGCGCTCCTCACGACGCTCCCGTCGCAGCTCCTCATCCCTTACCTCCACCCGGTCTTTTACTCGCTCCACAACATGCCCAAGGAGGTGCGTGCTCCTCTCTGTTGTCTCTGTCGTCCTCGAATGCGCCCCCTGACTCGGCTCGGACAATCTTCCGCAGTGCGGCACCATCTCCGAGTCGGGCGTCATCCTCCCGCACCCCCTGCCGCTCACGTCCGAGCGCCTCGAGCGCCACGGCCTGTTCCTGATCGAGGACGGGCAGAACATCTTCCTCTGGGTCGGGCGCGACGCCGTCAACCAGCTCATCCTCGACGTCTTCGACTTGCCGTCGTATGCCGACCTGCGCAGTGGCAAGGTGCGTCCCGTCTCCTCGTGTGCTATGTCTTGTGTGACCCCCGCGCTGACGGGCCCACGTCGCTTTCCCACCGCGCAGGGCACGCTCCCCATCCTGGACAACCCCTTCTCGCAGCGCGTCAACGCCATCATCGGCAAGGTGCGCGAGCAGCGCCGCGGGCCTTACTATCCGCACCTGTACATCGTCAAGGAGGACGGCGAGCCGGCGCTGCGGCAGTGGGCGCTCAGCTGCTTGATTGAAGACCGCATGGAGACGCTGCCGAGCTACCAGCAGTTCCTCGGCAAGCTCAAGGACTCGGTGCGCCTTTCCCGTATCTCGTATCTAGGGGTGACGTCGTACACGTGCTGACTCGTGCTGCATGGCCCACTGCAGGTCAACGACAAGTCGTTCTAGACGAGCGCGCTCGTAGGGAGCGCGTCGCCGCAAAGCTCCCCTCTCCCTCGCCCCCTCCTTCTTTTCTCTTGCCCACCTGAACCTGCTGCGCCCCCATCTTCTGTCGATACCCTTGTGCTCCCTTCTCCTGTCTCCCCTTGGCACCGGGGCGTTGCAACGCATTCGAGCAGCGGATCCGACAAGTCGTGAGAGCAACGTTGCGTGACTCGAGAGCTGCAGTCACCGAGCTCGAGGCATCAACGCAGTGCCTCCTGCCTCGCGAAACGCACTCTTTGTCGGCCTGCACCACTGGACCGCGACGCAGTGCCGGTGGTCAGATGAGCAGGACCAGCATGCGCACGTGCAACACACTTGACTGCGGTCTCGGAGAAAGGGCCGGAGCCTGCGGGACCCGCAGTTTTGGATCCGGAGCCTTTGCGCGCGCCCGCTCGCTCCGTCACGCTGATCTTTGGCTCGCCTCCCTCCCTCCCTTCCTTCCCGCGTCTCCCTCCCTCGCTCTCTCGCCCACCTCCACCGCGCAGAACCTCCGAGCGCTGCTGCCGTCTGCACAAGCACCTACCCACTCGCTCCCCCCTATCGCCCAATCTCTCCCAGAGTCGGACCAAAAGAGGCGCGCCCCCACCGTGCTTGCGGGACCCCGCCCTCGTCGCCCTTCCGTCATCGTCGTCGTCTGAGGCCATGGTCGACCCGCTCCCTGCCGCGTTCCAGGCGCTCAACCTCGAGTCGGCTGGTAGCCCTGCGCCGTGGCAGACGGCACCGAGCGAAGGCCCGCTGCGGCCTCGGGTCCTGGTCGCCGCCCTCGTGACCCTCGCGCGCGCCCTCGACGACGTCAACGAGCAGAGCCTCATCCTCGCAGACGCACTCGTGCGCGCCCAGCAGACGCACGACGAGCAGTGCATCACCGTCGCGCGCGCAAAGGACGCCGTCCTCCAGTCGAGCCGGGCAGCGCAGGTCGCGCATGGCGAGGCGCGCAGGGTCGAAAAGCTCAACAGCGTCTTCCGCCAGGGGGCAGACAGGGCCGTCGCGGCTGTCGACAGGAAAGTTCTGCGCCTCGTGAGGGGCGGGAGGAGGCCACAGGATGCGCTGAGCGAGGCAGGGCGGCGGCGCGGGGGAGGAGGCGAGGACGGCGTCGACCCGCTCGAGCCGTACGGGTTCGTCGAGGAACTCGTCGTCGACCTCGACCTCGACGAGGTCGACGTCGTCAAGGGCAGTCGGGCAGCGGGCGACGCCCTCGACGCCGAGTGGCAGGCGATCGAGGACGACCTCGTCGCAACGCTCGCCGTGCGCGTCATCGAGAAGGCAAGCCCGCGCCTGACGAGCACGTTCCGCATGCCGCCACTCGACGGCACAGAGGTCGAGGACACCCTCGTCAGCCTGCCAACAAGCCTGCCGCCGACGCCGCCTGCGTCGGAGCACTCGAGCTCGAGCGAGCCCGAAGACCCTGAGGGCGCAGACGACGACGAGCCCGAGCCCGAGCCCGACGAGGACACCATTGCCGCTCTGCTCCGTCCCATTGTCCATCCCGTCATCACCCTCCTCTTCTACCTGCACGACCTCCTGGGCAAGCGCCTGACGGGCTCGGTCGACGCCTTCGAGTCCCTCGTGCACGCCTCGTCCGCGGCCGTGGACGCGCACCGCCTCGCGACGCAGCGACTCGGCAAGTGCGCGGGCAAGCTGCGCGACCTGCGCGAGCTCGAGGGGCGCGCGAGGGAGGAAGGCGAGAGGACGATGGACGAGCTGAGGGACGTGGTCGTCGAGCTGGCAAAATGGCGCAATGGCCTTCTCGACGACGAGTGACGCGCCTCGGCCTCTCGACGTCGTGTTGTACATATTTCTCTCTCTCTCTCTCCCTCGCTTCTCTGGGTTGTCGTTCTCTGCCTGTCCGTTTGTCCTTGTACTCTTCCGCACTGCATTGCCGTCGCTTTCTCGCTTCTTCTGAACTTCGAGAGCGGCACCGTCAAGGTAGCTCGAGATGCCACACCAATCACGGGTGATCAGCCCAAGCACACGAGACCGGTGCAGCTCGTCCTCACGCAAGACTGCGATGCGAGCGCGCATGAGGGGCCCGCCATGGGACGATCTCGTTGCAGGGAGAAGAGGCGGCACATGCCGCAGTGTCTGCCGAAGGGATCCCTAGCTCGTGGATCTGTCCCTGGAGGCACTGAGCGCAGCAAGTAGAGGTGCGCGGCAAAGTAGGAGGCGCGGGGTGCCTTTCGCCGCCTCGCGGGTGAGGTGAAGGGTCCGTGCGATGCGTCTGACGCCGGTGTGTCGGTGATGCCGATTGAGATGTGTCGTCGTGGTCCTCAGCGCACAGACAGGGCCTGCAGGCGAATAGAGAGGGCACCCCGGGTCAGCACCTTCGCGACCCACGCTCGCCAA
>SOZI01000242.1:0-13859 GCA_006352295.1 Rhodotorula diobovata | reverse complement strand
CTGGTCAGTACGACGCTCTTCGATCCCGCAGAAGTGGGGCTGGCCCGGTTCGCGAGCTGGACGAGGTCGAGGAAAGGAAAGAGGAAGAGAAGCGACCCGCACCGTACGCGTCCTCGTCTTTTTCGCCTGGACCTCCACCGTAGTAGCCTCGCACACGTCGGTAGATCATGTACCCGAGCGACTCGTACAACCCGATGGCGAGGTTGTTCGACTGCCGCACAAACAGGTCGACGCTTTTGTGGTCGTGCGCGGGTCGGGCGTGTCAGCGGGTCAGGCCTCGAGAGAGCGAATCGGTCGATGCGCTCCAACAGTCGCTGTCACGAGACGCCACACACAGGTGCACCGAGCCGAATGAGAGCAGACGACGCACAACCAGCCCTCTTCCTGCTCGCTGACCTTTTCAAGCAGGTCCATCATCATGCTCGCGAGCCCTAGCCTTCGATGCTGTGGCGAGACGGTGATGGCCGAGACGTGGCCGCTGCGACGAGAGAAAGAGTGTGTGTCAGCACCCGAGAGGAGGGAGGAGAGGGTGCCGCTCCCGGTGGCGAGCAGAGGGGGCGAGAGCGCCACGCACTGCCAGTCCCGTCCTCGGCCCTCGGTCTTGCCCATGACTGCGGGGAGGGATTCACTGTAATGTCAGTGTCGCGGGCTCAGCAAAGCCTCTGAGCAGAGCGAACCGCGCACCGTAGCCCATGAGTCCGCCGCCCTCTCCTCCGCCGAACGCTCCTGTGCTCGTTGCCCCTTGCGCCCCACTCGCCGCGCTCGCCGCGCTCATGTCAATTTTGTAACTTCCTCCAGCCGACTCGACGACGCTGTTGACGCGACAATGTGAGGGTAAGTGCCGGGACGAGAGGGGGCTGAGGGGGAGAAGGACGCACGAGAAGAGGTCGCCCCAGTGCATCAAGTAGCTCAGGTAGTAGTTCACGCCGTACGTCTCTGTCCACACGTCGAGGTTGATGGCGTTGAACTCAAAGAGGTCGAGCGCCGAAAAGGGGCGCAGGAGCGACATCTTGGTACTCGGGGGACAGCGATGGGGTGGGAAAGCTCAGGCGCAGCTCAGAGGCCTCAAGCAGGAGCAGCTCGTCGAATCAGGCGTCTCTGTCAGTGAGCTCGAGTGGGGTGAGGACGACAAAGAGAGAGAGAGCCTTCCGCCCCCACCTCTTGCTCCTTCCCCCGACCCTTGCTCTCCTCACACGCCACCATGCCGCCTCAGACGCGCTCTCAGTCAAAGCTCGTCCCTGTGACTACGGCCGTCACCGAGCCCGCGCCATCAAGCCCTACCACGGATGAGGAAAGGAGGGAGGAAGGGGATTGTGCTGATGAGGGTCCAGCGAGTGCGCACACCTCGTCTGGCCCCGTGTACGAGCGCCGACACTGACTGAGCCCTCGACAGCTCCGCCGTCGTTGAGTCCCACGTCGGGAGAGGCTGTGACCGCGCCGTCGCGGTACTCGCAGGTGCCCTGCCCCCTTTGCAAGCTCCGTCAGCGCGCCCTGCAGCTGACCCTTGCATGCGTTGACAGCCAGGACGTGGCCTGCCCACCGAGATCATCGTCAACATCCTCGCCACAAGCGAACTACTGGACCACGACCTCGCTAGATGCGCCCGCGTGTCGCGCGCGTTCGGCCAACTCGCGCACGCCAGACTCTACGACGAGGCCTTTGTTTACGTCAAACAGGGACACGACGCCGACGGGCGCTACTGCGGATACCTCACCGCCGCTTATCTCGCAGACTGGGCCCCCCCCCTTGCGCCCGCAAGTCGCAGCGGTAGTCCGGACGCTCAAGGTCGCTCTCGCGTCGGCTGAAGACATGATCAGTCGACCTACCACGCGAGGAAGCCCGTCTGTCGATGCACCTGAGCGATACCCGGACGGCCTCTGCATCGGTCGCGATGCGGTCAAGTCGCTCCTTGCCCGCCTCCCCCTCGTGGACCACCTCCTCGTTCTCGACCTCGACGATTCGTTCCAAATCGAGATTGGGCCGATGCCAGGCCTGCGTCGCCTGGAATTGCGCGAGAGGTGGAATCAGGCCCTCGTCGTCTCGGCGCCCAACATCGTTCGCCTGGAGACGCCCATCGACCCAGGATCCCTCACGGAATCTGCCCCCGTTCCTCCGCTCAGGGATGTCATCATTAGGCACATCCGCTCGACAAGCTTCCTTGCAGAGCTCGAGCCTCGCCTCAAGTGGCTCACGCCGTCGTCCCTCCGCTACCTCGCGCTTCCCATGGAATCGACCTCGGCCGCCTTCCTCCTCCCCTTTCTCCGAACCCACATTCCTCGCTGGCCATACTTGCGCGAGGTTCGCCTCAGCGGAAGGCCGGATGGTCCCCGGTGGGCGCAGGCGGATTGGGATGCGCTTGAAGCGCTCGGCAAAGAGCACCGCTTCCTCGTCACAGGGCCGGCTCCCCTCCCCTCCGCCGCGTAGCACGATGCAACGAGCGACCATTCATCCAGCGCTGCGTTGCACGCTCCACAGCCCGCCGGCTCACTCTGCGGGCGCAGCAGAGCCCGCCGCCGGAGCAGGCTCCGCCGCCGGCGCCGCACCAGCCTTCTTGGCCTTCTTCTTCTTCTTCGGCGCCGCCTCGCCCTCGCGCTTCTCTCCCGCCTTGCCCTCCGCGCCCGTCTGCACCCCCTGGCCCTGCGCCGGCGCCGACGCCGGCGCCGCAGCGCCCTTCGGCTCCGGGAGCGTCCACCCCGGCGCGGCCGTGAGGACCTCGACCCCCGTCTCGGTGATGAGGAGCGTCTCCTCGAACTGCGCAGAGGGCTTGCCGTCGATCGTGACGGCGGTCCACTGCGCGTGGCGCGTGCGCATGGCCTGGGTGTCAGTACGACGCGGAGGGCGAAAGGGAGGCGATCACGCACCTTGTCGGGCCAGTGGACGTCCTTTTGCTGGCCGACGCAAATCATGGGCTCGATTGTAAACGTCTGAGAGCGCGAGAGACGAGTTAGCTCGAGAGGAGAGACGGTTTGTGAGGGGCAGGGAGGGCGCACCTGGCCGGGCTTCATGACGCCGCTTGCGCGGTTGCCGGCATAGTGCTGCGCAACAGGTTCAGGTCAGTCGCTGTGAACAACCGAGTGAGGACGTGAACGTACGAAGACGTTGGGCGCCGGTGCGTGGAAGAGCCTGCGAGGTGAGGACGAGAGCCGTCAGCTGAAGCTCTACTTCCAGGCGCCCCGTCCCGCCTCAGCCGGCGCGACAGACAACGAGCCATCCAGCTCGAGGCTCACTCGTTGATCCCATGCCCGCTGTAAGTCTTGTTGCTCGAGAACCCATACCTCGTCGCGACCTCCTCGATCCTCGCCCCGAGGCTCTGGTACGCCACGCCGGGCTTGCACATGCGGATCGCCTCGTCGAGGCACTCGCGCGAGCACGCAATGACGTCGAGGCGCTCTTTCGAGACGGAGGAGCCGACGGGGTCTGCGGGTCCAGCGGGGGTCAGCGCAGGCGGCAGTGAAAGTGGGTGAAAGCGGAGACGGGACGTGCAGGTCGCGTTGATGTCGCCGTGGAAGCCACCGTGGTAGAGCGACACGTCGAGGTTGATGATGTCGCCGTCCTCGAGCGGTCGTGCGTCGGGGATGCCTGCGCGCGCGTGCGCACTCGTCAGTCCTCGGGCGTCACTCGAGCACAGCGTGGACATGTCACCACGTACCGTGGCAGATGACCTCGTTGATCGACGTGCACACCGAGCGGGGGAACAAGCCGTAGTTGAGCGGGCTGGGGTACGAGTCGCGCTTGAGGCACTCCTCGTGCACGATGGCGTCAATCTCGAGCGTCGTGATTCCTGGGCGGATTGCCGCCGCCGCAATGTCGAGCACCTCGCGGGAGTACTGCTCGCTCCCAAAAACAGGTCAGCGTGAGAGGCAAGACGGGGAGGAAAGCAGGAAACGTCGACGCACCTGGCACACTTTCCGCATCCCCTCAATCTGCTCCGCATTGAGCACCCTCCCCGACCGCTCATTGATCAACGCCCTCCGCTCCGAGAACGAGACGCCGTTCTGGTCGTTGGCGTGGTCCGGGCGGACAATGTGCGGCGGGACCTCGCGCTTGGGGACGCGCTCGTCTGGATAGACGGCGCGGAGGGAGCCGGTGTACTTGTGCGACTTGATGCCCTTGAAGGGGTCGTGGGCTGTGCGGGGGAGTGGAGAAGGGACGCGCGAGAGCCTGGTCAGCCGACGAACAGGCTGGACGGCGCGACCAGGGAAAGAAGAGGACGCACTGCCCGGCGGGAAGTTGTACGCCGGCTGAGGCTTGGGCGCGTGCTTCTTCTTGTTGTGGAGGACGTCTATATGTCGAGGCGGCTGGGTAATCAGCCGCAAGCCTCACACGAGCGCGACACGAGGGAGCGGAAAGAGAGAGTGGACGGGCGACGCACAGTTCTTTGCGAAGCACAGCTGCGAGCAGAAGAACTGGCCGGGGACGCCGAGCCTGTCGTCGTGTGAGAGCACTGTCAGCAAGTCCAGCATCCCCCGTGGCGTCTACGCCCAGTAAGAGCTCTGTCTCCAACCTCATCGCTCTATCCTCCCCAAGTCCGCCTCGTCCCACTGGAGGCGCGCCCTCGAGCTGGCGATGACTGGGACCACGCACTCTTTGCACTTTGGGCACGCGAGTGTGCTCGCCTTCTTCCCACACCCGTTGGCGCACTTGTCCGGCACAGCGTTGAGGTCGGATGGCGGCGGTGCAGCGGCGGTCGAGGTGGAGGAGCTGGCGCCCGCACTCGCGCTGGAGGTCGTCACGGGGTCGAGCATGTTTTGTCGGGCGGCCTGCTGCTGGGTAAAGGGCGAGCCGAGCGGGGAAGAGGTGAGGAGGGCGAGGGCGGGAGCGAGCCTCGCCAAGCTCGCGTGTGGGCCGCGCCAATCGGCCGAATCTCTCTCGCGCGAAACGAAACAAGACGAGGCACGGATTGCGACTGTACAACTGAACAAGAGCGCCCCTCACTAATCTCCCTCCATCCACCCGCTCTCTCACAGCGTTCTACCGCCTCAACAGCGCGTCCCTCTCGCCCTCGGCCCCCCTGCGCGGGCCCTCGACCGCCTCGACGGGTTTCCCCCAGTCGTCGACGCCCAGCCGCGCCTGCCTCCGCTTGAACAGGATGCACAGGACGAGGAGCGTCCCCTGCAGGACGCCCGTGACAAAGTAGGTGGCCCACCCTGAGAAGTTGACGTTTGGCCGGATCGCGAGCGTGTAGACGAAGACGAACGAGCCGGGGGTCTGGGAATTGGTGCGCACGACGAGCGAGGGCGTCAGTCGACGGTCCGGCAACGGTGAGTCGAGGAGAGGGAGAGACGCACCTGGAGCGCCATCATGGGGATGCTCAGACTGCCGACGAGCTTGCGCCTCGCGGTGAGGACGAGCTGCGGCGCGTACTGCGCGCACCCGAGCGCGACGCTCAACAGCCCGAGCGTCGTCGCCCACACGCGGACGGCCCTCTCGCTCGGGTGCTCCCTCCCGCCTCCTCCTCCTCCGTGCCCCGGCAGCGGCGAGTCCCACGGCGGCGGGTTGGGCCCGCCCGGGTGGGGGGTCTCGGCTTTCGGGAGCGTGAGGAGGAGGATGAAGGTCGTGAGGAACGTCAGGGCCAGGTGGAGGATCGTCAGGGCGAAGAGCGACACGGCGTGGCGGTACTCGCTCGAGAGGATGATCTCGCCTCGGCGCAGCTGTCCGGGGAGGAGGTAGCTCCGCGGGTCGAACGCCCGCCGGCCCTGCCCTTCGTCATCACTCGTGTTGCCGTCGTTCGAGTCGGTGTCTGAGTCGCCCGCGTCCGAGAGCGACTGGCGGACGTAGTTGGACGGGGTGGTCGAGCGCATGAACTTGGGGACGAGCGACGACAGGAGGGGCCTGGGGCGGCGGTGGGACGAAGGGAGGGCGTCGGTGGTGATGGGGACCGAGCGCACGTACTTGCCCGACAGCGGGTAGTAGATGAGGTACAGCACGAAGCTGTAATGGGCGCAAGGACGAGGTCAGCTGGACTCTTCTCAATCCACGGCGACTCTGCGCGGCACCGTTCGGGACAGACGCGTCGACGCACAGGGTGAGGAAGCAGGACCACTGGATGAAGACCTGGCCGATGCCGAGGACCGACTCGAAGCACTGGCCGGCGGACTGAGCGTGCAGGGGTTGGGTGGGGGTCGGGCGCCAGAGGTCAGCTCGCGCGCGTCTCGGACGTCACACGGGGCAGGAAGCCCGGTATGAGGAACGCACGAGGTACTGGCAGCAGGCGACCTGGCTCCACTGGAGGGTGACGATGTTGCCGAGGGAGGAAGCGCTCGAAGTGGCGCCGAGCAAGAGGAACAAGGGCGAGTAGCCCGTGGAGTCTTTGAAACGGAGGATGCGTACCCATGCCGGGACGTAACTCAGGAGGAGGCCTATGCAGATGCACAGCGAGAGGGCGAGCGCGACTGGGTCGTGGGTGAAGGCGGCGCGGCAAGAGTGAGGAGAGGCGATGGGCCGCGAGTGCAACGCGTGCAAGGGGTCGTTGGGCGACACGCCGAGCATCTTGGGGTGAGCACAGTTGCTCTCCCGGTTGATCCCTGGGCAAGCGAGACGGAGAGAGCGAGGTTGCGCGCTGATCAAGCCGCGGGCGGCCGCACACTGGCGCGGATCCGGCTCGCACCCGAGGTTTTTCGCTGGCAATCTGAGAGCGTGTACCACTGCTTGCTAGACCAGTAGCACGACGGCCCAGTGTCAGACGAGCGAGGGCAAGACCGGGTGATCGGCGACCTTGACGCCCCGCGGCCGGCCACAGCGCGCGTGCATCTCGCCCTCGTTCCCACCTGGCACCTGTACCACGCCCAAAGAAAGCGCACCTGGACCCGCCCAGCTCGCCCACGGGAGCGGAGGACGAGCACCGACAACCAGTGCCCTGCCAACCCCGCGCGAGCGCGCGTCGCCCGATCCGGCCCCGGGCCTGCGCGCCATGTCGACCCCTCCGCACGAGGGCCACGCGCTGCCCCTGGCCTCGTTCGTCGCCTCGCGCGCACCGACCCACCCTCTGCCCCGCCTCGTCACCGACCCGCTCGTCCCCCGCGTCGCCGCCATCGAGGCCGCCCTCCTCACTTCGAGGCCCGCCGCACTCCTCCTCCGCCTGGGCCTCGCCTCGGAGCGCTCCATCGTCGCGTGCGCACTCGTCGCACTCGTAGGGTTGCTCGCACGGTGGCGAGTGCAGTGGCGCGCCGTGCTGTGGGCTCTCGGGCTCGGCGAGGCCCTCGGGAGGACCGTCCGCTTGCTGCAGCGCCTCGCCGCGTCTCAGGCCGCCCCAGCCAACGACAAGGGCAAGCAGCCGATACACGGCACTCGTGATGACCAAGACGACACGGCACAAGAGGCACAGCACGTCCTCTCGTTCTGGCTCCTCGTCGCCGCCCTCTCGCTCCTCGACACGCTCCGCTCGTCCCCTTCAGCCCCGACGACCTCGTCGTCCCTGTCCTTCCTCGCCCTCCCGACACGAGCAAGCGACGCGCTGCGCTCGGCCCGCCGCACCTACCTCCACTTTGTCCGACTGTACCTCCTCCCGTCGTTCCTGCGCCTGCGGTGGGCCGGCCGCGCCCTCCTCGACAAGTACCCCTCGCTCGACCCGGCACCCCGATTCGCAAAGTGGACCGCCTTTCCCTACGCCCTCCCCCGGCTGTACTCGTCTCCCTCGTCTTCGTCGGCGCCCGGAGCGTCGACCCGACGCGCACAGGGCAACTTCCCCCAGCCGCGCTCCCGCCCGTGGGACCCCCTCCCGACCTCCCTCCCTCTCTCGTGGTCCTACTTCGCCTACCCGTCCTCGTCCTCTCCCTCCCTCTCCTCGCCGTCGTACTCCCCCCGCGCGACAGCCGCCGCCGAAGCACGGTGGGAGATCGTCCGCCTCGTGCTCCTCTGGACAGGGCTTCGCCGCGATGCCTGGGGCGCAAAGAGCGTCGTCTGGGACTGGACCGTCGCGCCTCTCTTGGGCGCCCTGCCGGGCCTGAGCCTGCAGGGGGCACCCTCAGACGAGGGCACCGTCCTTCGCATCGTGCGCGAGCCGCGCACCCCCGCCGCCGCGCCGCTGCCGACGCCGCCGCCGAGACAGTCGCTCGAGCATCCGCGCCCGCAGACGTCCCAGGACGACCCCGACGCGCCCCCCTCGCCCGCGCCGTCCTCTGCCGCATCCGCGACCCCGCGCCGCGCCGTCCCACGCACGCAGTACCCGACCCCGTCGCCCTACGCCCTCTCCTGGACGCCCCCGCGCGCAGCCGCCCCGTCGTCGACCGCGAGCGGCCGCCCGTCTCTCCAGGCAGAGGCGCAGTCGCGCGCGTCGAGCCGGACGGCCTCGCCTGCGGGGTCGGCACTCTTTGCGCTGCAGGACCCGCCGATCCGGGGGCGGTACCGCACTGCGGAGGGGCACGAGTCCCGCGCGGCGCGGGAGCACCCTCTGCTCGGCGGCGGGCGGGGGTCGGGCACGAGGAGGGACGGCGCGGGACGGGCTGGGTTGTCGGCGTCGGCGTCGACGTCGGCGTCTGGGGCAGGGGAAGGGACGAGCAGCGAGGAAGAGACAGAAGGCGAGGTGGAGGTCGAGGGCGCCGCGGCGCAGGACAGCGACGTGGACGACGAGGAGGTGCCGCCGACGCCGGGCGAGGAAGAAGCCGAGGAGGGCGCCCGCCGGTGGGCGACTGTCTTGGCCGAGGCGCAGGCGGCGGTCGATGCTGAGGGAGACGGAGTGGGCGCTGCACTGGAGAACGGGGTGCCGAGGGAGGGGGAGAGCGGGTGGAGTGGCTGAGGACAGGGCGGAGAGGGGTTCTAAGTCACGGGTTTTGCGCCGCTGCGTTAGAAGGTCTGTATCGCGAGCCATTTCGTACGCTGTCTTCCTACCGTCAGAAAGAAAGAGAGCGTCCGTGCGGGACCAGCGACTCACTCCGCCCGCGCTCCGCTGCAGCGCGCAGCGACCGGCTCGAACCAGGAACTCTTCCCTCTCCCGCTCACCACCTCTCGGTCGCTTGACTCGAGACCCCAGCAGCCGCTATGTCGACCCCTGCCATTGCGCCCTCCAACGGCGCCGCCGCGCCAGCAGACGCCCCCGCGCCTCCTGCAGATGGTCCCGCCGAGGGCCTCAAGTGCGCCAACGGATGCGGCAAGAAGGCGAGCACACTCGCGTGCCCAAAGTGCAAAGAGTGCGTGGTAACCAGACCTTGCCAGACCGAGGGCTCCTCCAGTGCAAGGAGGCGGACTTGGGGAGGATGGAGCGATGAGGTTGGAGGCGGAGCTCTCCCTGGGCGTAGGCGCCACGGGGGATGCAGGGGTATACTGACAGTGCTCCCACACGACAACAGGCTTGGCGTCCCCGGCCAGTTCTTCTGCTCGCAGTTGTGCTTCGCAAAGAACTGTGCGTCGCTCCTCGCTCCACTCTTTCGGCTCCCTCGCCTCTCGCTCGTGTGAGGCTTGTGGCTGATTACCCAGTTGCCTCGACATACAGACGTCCTGCACAACAAGAAGAAGCACGCACCCAAGCCGCAGCCGGCGTACAACTTCCCGCCGGGCAGTGCGTCCTCTGCTTTCCCTCGTCGCGCCGTCCTCCTTGTTCTCCTGTTAACCAGGCTCTCGCGCCTCCCTTTTTCACTCCCTTGCACAGCTTCTGACCCCTTTAAGAGCATCAAGTCGCACAAGTACACGGGCCCGCTCCGTGCCGTCTACCCAGACGAGCGCGTGCCGATGCGCAAAGTGCCCGAGCACATCCCGCGGCCCGACTACGCAACCGACAGTGAGCTCCTCTCGACGACGCAGCAGCGGTGGAGCGGCGTGTGGGGCGGGCGTGCTTTTGCCAAGGCCGAGGAGGTGGCGCGCACGATCGCCTACGGGCTGCGAGACGTGAGCTGCGCACCCTTCTCCCTTCGTCTTGCTGACTCGTTGGACGGCTCTGTCCGGGCTGCGTGATGACAGAGAACGGTGCGTCGATGCTGGAAAAGGCGGCGAACGGCTCGGAGAAGCAGGGACGGGTACTCGACGCCGAGCAGATCGAGGGCATGCGCAAGGTCTGCCGGGTGCGTCGCTCTCTCTCTCTCTCTCTGCCTGGGCCACTTCGTTCTACAGCCCGCTGACTTTTCGCTGTGAACGACAGTACGCACGGGAAGTGCTCGACATTGCGGCTGCGGCGATTCGCCCGGGCGTCACGACGCTCGAGATTGACGAGATCGTGCACGCCGAGTGCTTGAAGCGCGACTCTTACCCGAGTCCGCTCGGGTACCACCTCTTCCCGCGATCTGTCTGCACGTCGGTCAACGAGGTCATCTGCCACGGTGCGCTGCCTTCGCTGCCCTGCCTGCCCTTCGACGGCGCTGACCCTCGGCCGCGCCCGCAGGCATCCCCGACGCACGACCGCTCGAGGATGGCGACATTCTCAACCTTGACGTGACGTTGTACCATGGCGGCTTCCACGGCGACATCAACGGCACCTGTACGTCTTTCTGATTCTCCTCTCGCTCTCGCTCTTGCTCTCTCGCCCTTGCTGACCTGCTCTATCGCGTTCCCGCAGACCCCGTCGGCTCGTCCGTCTCGCAGGTCAACCTCGACGTCATCGCCTGCGCTCGCGAGTGCCTCGACGAGTCGATCCGGATGTGCAAGCCCGGGACGCGGTACCAGGACATTGGCGCCAAAGTCGAGGAGATCGCCAAGGCTCACGGGTTCCAGAGCAACAAGACGTACTGCGGCCACGGGATCAACCAGTGCGTCTCTGCACGAGCTCGTGGCGCAGCGAGGGGAAACCCTTGTCTGGCGCTTGAACCGTTCTGCGGGCTGACGCCTTTGCCGCACCTTTGCAGGCTATTCCACTGCATGCCCAACATCCCTGTGCGTTCCTCCCCTCTTTTGGGCGTGACTCTGTGCCTTCTGACCCGCCTCTCGTCGACAGCATTACGCCGGCAACCGCGCGACGGGCACGATGAAGCCCGGCCAGGTCCGTCTTGCTCACCGTCTCTGACCGAGCCCCTGACTGACCCCTCCATCTTACTACAGACGTTCACGATCGAGCCCATGATCTGCGTCGGACAGCAGAAGGAGGTGCACTGGCCGGACAACGTACGCCTCCCCCTCCTCGCATGCTCTCGCTTGCCGCTCCAGTCTCTGACGTCCTCTTTCCTCTCGCCCGCAGTGGACCGCCGCAACCATCGACGGCAAGGCATCCGCTCAATTTGAGGAAACGCTCCTCATCACCGAGACGGGCGTCGAGGTCCTGACCGCCGCGCCTGGGTGGACCCTGCCCGGGAAGAAGGCCGAACCGGTCGCAGCAAAGGGGCAGGACGGAGCTGCCAAGCCTGCCGGCGACGGTGCAGAGAAGAAGAAGAAGAACAAGAAGAAGAAGAAGGCGGGTGCGGCGGCGGGCGCGGTGACGGCGGTGGCGGAACCTGCTGCCGACGCGGATTCCGCTCCGGCAGCCACCGAGTAAGCGGCCGTGCTGGGGCGCGTGTAATGCAGCGCTGGATCAACGAGACCTCTCCATTGCACGTTGCTGCGCGGCACAGTGGTGACAGGGAAGCGGGGGCGTGACAACAAAGCGGTGCTCCTCGCCGAGCGCCTTGAGCGCGTCCCACTCCGCGTCTGCCCAGCAAGCACAGTCAAGGCAACCCGTGAGGCGCGCCTCGCGCAGGTTGAGCCAGCGCGAAATGTGCGTTTCGAAGAAGGAGAGGAGGAAGGCGGCAGGGATGGACGCCGCCACGGGCAGCGCGAGGTAGCGGATCGAGGACGGGGTGAGCCACCTGAGGCGGGACCCCGAGGCCTGAGAGGGGACTCGTCTGGAGATCCGTGTGATGGTCACAGTCTCGAGGGGCGGGACGGCGGCAGAGTCGGTGAAGCGTCCTGGGCCATGAGGCGTCGTCAAGCGGACGAGGTTGTGCGCCGAGACGATGAGGTCCTGCCTCCCACTGAGGCCTGTTCTAGGCAGCACAGTCTCGGCAGCGGTCCTAGATTCCCTTCAAAATTGCGTTTTGAGGCCAATGATGACGGGATCGACGAGGGGCAGGCGGCCGATGTGCGAGATGACCGTCTCGCGTTCGAAGCATGTGCCTTTTGGATACCGCTCGTGGTCGCCCACTCAGAAGGTCTCTTGCCATGGGGCCAGATGGCTGGTCCGAAGGACCGGGACGAGGAGGATTCCGAGTCTCCGTACGACCGCCGCCACGTCGGGATGGAAGAAGCGGGCTAGTAGGCGAGCATAGCTGGGCTCAAGTGAAAAAAGGGGTGTCCGGTGTCGCTGTGCCCATGTGCCACGGGAAAGCAGGCGGTGTCGTAGAGCTAGGCGTGCGCGACTTGACCGAAGCGCATCTGGCGAGGTCGTGCTCCACTGCTTCGCTTGAGGCAAGGATGCTGACGATGATCTCGGTGGGCAGGCCACGTCCGGGCTGTCAATGAGCGCAAGGTTCGCTGCGGGGCGCTGACGGAGGGTGCAAAGGGGGCAGGGCACCTGCGAGTACCGCGACGGCGCGGCCACAGCCGTCCCCGAGCCGAGACTCGACGACGACGGTGCTGCGAGGTGCCTGATAAGCGTGGGGCTCACACACGGGGCCAGACGAGGTGTGCGCACTCGCTGGACCCTCATCAGGACCCGCCCCTTCCTCCCTCCTTTCCTCATCCGTGGTAGGGCTTGATGGCGCGGGCTCGGTGGCGATTAGAGCCACAGGTACAGACTCTGACTGGGACCGCGTCTGAGGCGGCATGGTGGCGTGTGAGGAGAGCGAGGGTCGAGGGGAAGAGCAAGAGGTGGGGGAAGCTCTCCCTCTCTCTTTGTTGTCTTCACCCCACTCGAACTCACTGCGAGAGACGCTCAAGTCGACGAGCTACTCCTGCTTGAAGCCTCTGAGCTGCG
Organism: Rhodotorula diobovata; assembly: GCA_006352295.1. NCBI lineage: Eukaryota > Fungi > Basidiomycota > Microbotryomycetes > Sporidiobolales > Sporidiobolaceae > Rhodotorula > Rhodotorula diobovata. The sequence goes on along the minus strand of SOZI01000242.1, from coordinate 1,051 downwards.
CCTGAGCTTTCCCCACTCCATCGCTGGACCCCGAGTACCAAGATGTCGCTCCTGCGCCCCTTTTCGGCGCTCGACCTCTTTGCGTTCAACGCCATCAACCTCGACGTGTGGACAGAGACGTACGGCGTGAACTACTACCTGAGCTACTTGATGCACTGGGGCGACCTCTTCTCGTGCGTCCTTCTCCCCCTCAGCCCCCTCTCGTCCCGGCACTTACCCTCACATTGTCGCGTCAACAGCGTCGTCGAGTCGGCTGGAGGAAGTTACAAAATTGACATGAGCGCGGCGAGCGCGGCGAGTGGGGCGCAAGGGGCAACGAGCACAGGAGCGTTCGGCGGAGGAGAGGGCGGCGGACTCATGGGCTACGGTGCGCGGTTCGCTCTGCTCAGAGGCTTTGCTGAGCCCGCGACACTGACATTACAGTGAATCCCTCCCCGCAGTCATGGGCAAGACCGAGGGCCGAGGACGGGACTGGCAGTGCGTGGCGCTCTCGCCCCCTCTGCTCGCCACCGGGAGCGGCACCCTCTCCTCCCTCCTCTCGGGTGCTGACACACACTCTTTCTCTCGTCGCAGCGGCCACGTCTCGGCCATCACCGTCTCGCCACAGCATCGAAGGCTAGGGCTCGCGAGCATGATGATGGACCTGCTTGAAAAGGTCAGCGAGCAGGAAGAGGGCTGGTTGTGCGTCGTCTGCTCTCATTCGGCTCGGTGCACCTGTGTGTGGCGTCTCGTGACAGCGACTGTTGGAGCGCATCGACCGATTCGCTCTCTCGAGGCCTGACCCGCTGACACGCCCGACCCGCGCACGACCACAAAAGCGTCGACCTGTTTGTGCGGCAGTCGAACAACCTCGCCATCGGGTTGTACGAGTCGCTCGGGTACATGATCTACCGACGTGTGCGAGGCTACTACGGTGGAGGTCCAGGCGAAAAAGACGAGGACGCGTACGGTGCGGGTCGCTTCTCTTCCTCTTTCCTTTCCTCGACCTCGTCCAGCTCGCGAACCGGGCCAGCCCCACTTCTGCGGGATCGAAGAGCGTCGTACTGACCAG
>SOZI01000241.1:4002-14118 GCA_006352295.1 Rhodotorula diobovata | reverse complement strand
AGGAGCCGAGGTCACCGAAGGACGACCCGAGGAGGCTGCCCTCGCCGCTCAGGCCAGAAGTGAGCCCGCCAAGTGACCCCGGAGACGACGACGACGACAAGGAAGAGGCGGGGGACGACGAGCCGACCTTGTTGCTGCCGTCGTTCTCGCCGATGTCGGCTGACGAGGCCGTCGAGCCGAGACCACCAAGGAGCGACGAGAGGTCGAGCCCGCTCGGGATCACGCCACTCGCACCGTCGTCGAAGGACGTGAACGCGTCCGAAGGCGCCGAGTCGATGTCTTGATCGCCCTCGCCTGTGCCACCGAGACTCTCGAGGTCGCCGAGCTGGCCCAGGAGCGCCGAGGGGTCCGCCGCGGCGCCGCTCGAGGTCGAGTCGGTCGACGGGGAGGTGGCGCCGGTCGAGGCGGCAACGGGAGCTTCGACCTCCCCGACTATGGGCGAGGGGAAAGAGCCCTGAGGGAAGGGAGCGGCGACGACAAGGGTGGACGCGGCGGTGAGCCCGAGGAGGATGAGCGAGGTGAGCATGGTCGAGGTTGGCGGGGACGTGGGTTCGAAGGGGGTGGGGACGAGTGAGGGAAGCGGAAGCAAGAGGAGACGGGCCGCGTGAGGGCCCTCGCCTACTGGCCGTGCGCAGTGGCCAAGCGGGCTGCGCACGGCTGCGTCCCAGGAGAGCGAGTGAGCGACCGCAGTGAGGGTGGGACGGAGTGGTCCTGGCGCTAGAGAGCGCCGGGCCAAGCAAGCGAGAGCGGAGGCTGTAGGAGTGGGTCACACAGTCCCCTTGACTCGCTCCGAGCTCGCCAGAGAGCGACAGCAAAGCGTGAGGACGCGAGGCAGATGAATCGAGCAAGCTGCGCCGCCTCGTGAGCGAGCAAGGGACGTTGTCTGTGGTCCGCGCCGCTCTCGCTCGCTGCGCCCGCTCGCGCACAACCTCGCTCAGAACTTCCACCGTGCTCTCGCTCTCGATCTCTCCCGCTCGGAAACGGGTCGGCCGCACACGATGCGCAAGGGGACGCAGCCCCGCCGTGCTCGCCGTCCCCGCTCTCCAGCGTCCTCGCCTCGTCGAGCATTCGAGGCCGAGAGCGATGACGCGCCGTACTGTTCCGTGTTGCACCAGCTGGGAGCGTCTGCACAAAAAGTCGTGCGCTAAGGGCGATGTTGGCGCGAGGCTGCGGTCGGGCGGGAGAGGGGAGGAGGGGAGGAAGAGAAGAGTTTGACGGCATGGGCGAGTGTGGGGGTGCGGCTGGGCGGGCGCTGTCGACGTCGAGAGTCGCCGATGAGAGCAGGGTAGAGCTGGCATTGGCGAGAGCTGCGTCGAGGTCGAGCAGGCTGACGAGGTGATGAGGCGGAGGGAGGCGAGGAGGGAGCTGGGGTGAGCCGAGGCAAGGCGAGGACGGTACGGGCCCTGAGCTCGAGCTCGGCGCAGCCAGTGTGCACAAGGGCTAAGGCGGAGTGCACAAGGTCGAGTGCACAAGGAGCGAACTGAGCCTTGCCGATTCGGCCCGCCTCACGCGGGCCGGTTGCGTGCTGGCCCCCGCTGGCGAGCTCTTCTCGACTCCTACGAGCTCCTGCCTTGGTCAGAGTCGACTCGTTAGCTCTCCAAAGCTCTCTCCCTGTGCATGCTACTGAGCGCACGTCGATTCCCCCTGCCCTTGTTCGCCTCCTCTCCTCCACTCCGCCCCACCCTGTCGCGCTCCATGACCACCTCGTCTCCTGCCCCGACTGCCGCCGTGAATGGCAGCACGCCCGCTGCCAGTGGCGAGCCCGCCAAGACCAAGCGTTTTGGCTGGGACATCAGCGACAGGATCGCCGGCGAGGTCACCAAGACTGAGTGCGTCTCTCCCTCCTCGGCACGCCCGTTCGACTGCAGGTCGTCCGGGTACTGCAGTCAGAGCTCAAGTAGCGGGCTCTAGACACACTCGCAGGCCGCGACGAGCTGAAGTGGCTGAACCGCATCGCTCACCTTCTCCCCACCTGCCCCCGCAGCGTCTGGTCCGTCTTCTCGCCGCTCGCCGGCCACGTCCCCAAGGACTCGCTCAACCTCGGCCAGGGTTTCATGAACTGGGCGCCCCCCAAGTTCATCCAAGAGGCGCACACCGAGGCACTCGAGCGCGTCGAGGCCAACCACTACCAGCTCCCGCGCGGCAACGTCCGCCTCCGCAAGGCCCTCGCCAAGTACCTCTCTTCGAGCTTCAAGCGCGAGCTCGACCCCAACACCGAGATCCAAGTCACGGCCGGCGCCAACGAGGGCATGTACGCGTTCGCGACGGCCTTCCTGCGCCCGGGCGACGAGGTGATCATCTTTGAGCCCTTCTTCGACCAGTACGTGCCCCAGGTCGAGTTCAACGGCGGCAAGGCCGTCTTCGTGCCGATTCGCGCACCAGAGGGCGCCGACAAGGGCAACGTGCCCGCGAGCGAGTGGAAGATCGACCTCGACGAGCTCCGCAAGGCCGTCACGCCGCGGACCAAGATGATCTGGATCAACACGCCGCACAATCCCATCGGCAAGGTCTTTACCGAGGACGAGCTGCGCGTGATTGGCAACGTCGCCGAGGAGCACGATCTGTTGATCTGTGCCGACGAGGTGGTGCGTCCCTGCGCTTCGCTGGCTCGGCTTTGGACGAGAGTCTGACTCGCCGTCACCTACAGTACGACTGCCTCACGTTTGACAAGCGCGAGCACGTCCGCATCGCTGCGCTCGACGACTTTTGGCGGCGAACGGTGACGGTCGGCTCGGCGGTGCGTCTGCCATCCTCCCTCTCTCGCCCATCTTCCGCCTCGCTTTCTGGCAGCGCTGACCCATTTCTCCTCGCGCGCGCACAGGGCAAGTCCTTCTCGGCAACTGGGTGGCGCATCGGCTGGACGACGGGCCCCGCCAACCTGATCCACCCGCTCATGGCCGCCCACACGCGCATCGTCTTCTCGTGCAACGGGCCGGCGCAAGAGGCCGTCGCGGGCGGGCTCGAGCAGGCGCTCGAGAATGGGTTCTTCCAGGACCAGATCGCCGCGTACGAGGAGAGGAGGGACGTGCTCCTCGAGGGGCTTGACAAGCTTGGCTTGCCCTAGTGCGTGCTGCGCCGCCCTGTCTCTCTTAACCTTCCCGGCGACGACTGACGACCATGCACGCGTCCCCCACTCCGACCCGTATTTCTCCGCCGCCGCGCCCACGCTGCCTCTGCCAACCACCCCTCGCAGCACCTTGCCCGAGGGGGCGTACTTCGTGCTCGTCAACACGGCCCGCCTCGAGATCCCCGCCGACTTTGAGGTGCCCGACCTGATCAAGGGCCGCGCGCGCGACTGGGTCGTGGCGTGGTTCGTCGCGCAGACGGCAAAGGTGGTCCTCATCCCGCCGACCGACTTTTACTCCAAGCCGCACTGGGACCTCGGCAAGGACTGGATCCGCGTGTGCGTTGCCCTGGCTTTGTCCTCGTCGCTTTTCGCGCGCGTGTGGTGAGGAGGGGACAACGCTGACCCCTCGAGAGAGACGCCCCGCAGCGCCTTCTGCAAGGACACGGACACGCTCCGCGCCGCGAGCGAGCGGCTGCTCGCGCTCAAGCCGTACATCCGCGACGACTGAGCTGCCGCGCCCCGGACGGAATGAAGAAGAGCCGCACAGCACAGTGTCTCGCCAGCTGCATGTCGGACAGAGTTCAGGAGAGCAAGTCGGGGGGCGTGCGGGTGATCGAGGTTGATGAGTTGGAGAGGAGGCGCACTGACCGCGTCCGTCCGAGGTTGAGGTGGGGCCGAGTGCGTCTGTGTCTCTGTGACGCTATGACGGTGGCAGGTCCGTCGTGCAGAAGAGCAGGCGAGCTGGCGAGGAAAGCAATGTGCGGGCGCTAAAAGGGCGCGACACGGCGAGTGCCCCTCCTCGCGTGCGAGACGAGGGCGCGGCGCCTACACCCACCCCCTCGAGCCAAACACCCTCGACCCGCCCACAGCGACCCCCTCTAGGCGTGCATCCTGTGCCCTTAGCACGCGTCGCCGTCCCACCAGAGCGCGCCCCCTCCCCCTCCTGCGCCGCGTGTTGGTCTCCGCCCCTCTCATTCCCCCCTCCCCCCCTCACCGGACGAGCACCCCCACCTCTCCCTCGCCCCCTCGCGACTCGGGTCACCCAGACGCGCGCCGGACCCACTCCCACAAGGCTACTCGGTGCCCACAAACAGAGACGACGCGCGCCAGAGCCGCCGTTGGAGCAGCAGACGGGCCGACTCGGATCGCGCCCCATCTCGCCTCCCCCGCCCGCCGCAGTCGAGTGCGCGCCTAGGTTGGCAGTGCGCGTGTGAACAGGTGCTGCAGTGTGCACAAGGCCGAGATCTTGCACTGCCCGTCAGATCCTGTGCGTCCCTCGTTGCTCCTCCGTCGGGGTTCCCCTCTCCCTGCCGCCCTCCCCTCGTTTCCCCCTCCCCCTCCCACGGTGGACCGGGCCCCTTATCAACCCGTCCATCCGATCGCCTCTCTCGTCTCTGTTGACGCCGAGGCCCGTGCATGTCATCACTCACTCCCTCTCGCTGCATGTCGCACCCAGATCTCGCACCGGCACCCTCGACGAGACGGTCCCAGTCCGCACCTTCCCCGCCATGTCGCCCTCGCCTTCCCCTCCCGGCCAGGACGCAACCGCGCCCACGGCTTCTTCTCCTCAGCCTGCGGGACAGTCTTCCCCACCTCTAGCGCCTGACGCCGCCGAACACGCCGGCGCACGCGTGGACGAGCCGCCATCATCGTCGGCAGCCTCGTCCGCAACGACCCCGCAGTCGGACGTCCCCACTCCCCTCCTTGATCGCTCCTCGTCCTCTGCTTCGTCCAATCGGCCCATCCCGCCGACTCGCTCCGTCTCGTACAAGGCCGACGTCGGCTGGAACGACGTCCCCGCCCACACCGGCTCATCGCGCTCGTTTGCCGGCCAGGGGCAGGACAACACGCAGCGCACGACGCGCGCCGCGTCCGACGACGCCATCCTCGCCGCCGGTTTGTCCTTCCCTTCGCTCGCGACCGCCTCGTCCGGGTCCGCGGCGGCGGGCGGCGAGCCCACCCCACGCGCCGCCGGCGGGACGAGCAGCCGCCTCTCGAGCCTCGGCAGCAGCAGCGATGACGCCGCGGCAGCTGCCGACGAGCAGGCCTTCTACCGCGAGCACCAGCGCCGGTCGCTCGAGCACAGCGCGAGCCAGCGCCTGTCGAGCGCCGCGAGCAAGAGCGCCTTTTCGCCCCCGCTTGCGAGTGCGCGGCTCGCGCCGGCGTCGAGCCCGTTCTTCCAGCCTCCGACCTTTGTACCCGCTGCTCACCAGCAGCAGCAGCAGCAGTCGCAATCGCGCGACTTTAGCGCGGGCGTCACCTCGACCTCGACCTCGACCACGCCGTTCCCGTCATCGAGCGCGCTCCTCTCGCCGACGTCGACTTCGCCGCCCTCGACCGCCTTCCCGAGCGGCCCTGGGAGCGAAGGCGGGAGCACTGGCGCCAGCGCCGGTGCCAGTGCCGGCGGTCCCCCCGGCAGCAAAGGCGCGACGCTGCACCTCGGCGACCTCGACGTGTGGATGGACGAGACCTACGTGCGCGAGTGCTGCGCCCTCATGGGCTGGGACAACGTGACGGCGATCAAGATGTCGCGCGGCGCGTCCCCGGCGAGCGGGTACTGCTTCCTGACGTTCCCGAGCGCTCAGGAGGCCCAGCGCGCGCTCGCGAGGTTCAACGCGCAGCCGCCGATGCTGATGCCGCGCAGCGGGAGGACGTTCAAGCTCAACTGGGGGACGGGCCTGCCTGGGTTGCAGCCGAGGTGGGACGGCGAGTACAGCGTCTTTGTGGGCGACCTCGCGAGAGAGGTGGGAGAGGCGGACCTCATGGTGCGTTTGGCACTTCTCGCTGCCCCTTCTGGCGAATCTTCCGCGGTTCGTCGAGGCTGAGGAGGGAATCCTTGAACTCACGTCGCTTGGCCTCTCCACCTTCGTGTAGACGCTCTTCACGCCGCTCTTCCCGTCGACCAAGTCGGCAAAGGTCATGTGCGACCCCTCGACGGGCCTCTCGCGCGGCTACGGCTTTGTCCGCTTCACCGACGAGGCCGACATGGCCCGCGCCCTGCGCGTCGGCGCCAACGCGCACTCGGGCCTGCTCCTCCACGGGCGCACGATCCGCATCAGCGAGGCGAGCGGACCGGGCTCGAGCGCCGCGGGCAGCGCGCCGCCGAGCGCGGTCGAGGGCATGCCGCACCTGCGTGAGCGGACGCGGACGCGCAGCGGCGAGGGGACGTTCGCCGCGCAGCAGCAGCAGGCGCAGGCGCAGACGCAGGGCTACTTCCCGCCTTACCCGCCGACGCCACTCGCCGAGCCGTCCTACGCGGACCACCACCACCACAACGCGTACGCGTCGCCTGGCCTCGCCGGCACGCCCTACGGCGGCCCCGCGTCGTACCCGACGTCGATGTCGCCGTACGGCGGGCCGCCGCCGGCGCTCGGACAGGCCATGGCGTCGCCGGGCCTGCCGCGCGCGAGGGACTCGTCCACGCCGCAGGTGCGCCCGCCCATCCCGCAGGGCGCGGTCCCGCCCGGCGGGGACCCCAACAACACGACCGTCTTTGTCGGTGGCTTGCCGGCGTGCATCAGCGAGGAGACGCTCAAGGTGCGCCTCCCGGACGCCTGCCTCACTTGATCGTCAGCGGAAGACTGACTCGAGCGATACCGTCCCGCAGAGCTTCTTCCACCATTTTGGCGAGATCACGTACTGCAAGATCCCGCCGGGCAAGGGCTGCGGCTTTGTCCAGTTTGTGCGCCGCCAGGACGCCGAGCTTGCCATCGCCAAGATGAACGACTTCCCGATCCACGGCAAGTCGCGCATCCGCCTGTCGTGGGGCCGCTCTCAGGGCGACAAGCAGGTCGAGCACGTGCGCAAGCTCGCGAGCGCGCTCGGCGTGCCCTTTGACGCCGTGTGGCGCATGGTTCAGGGCCAGGACAACTCGACCATCAAGCAGATCGCGAGCGCTGTCGGCACCAACGGCGGCTCGTCGTCGTCGTCGGGCGCGGCGGGTCAGGGCGGCGCCGGCGGCTCCTCTCCGCCGCAGCAGCACCAGCAGCAGTCGTCGTCCCGCTCGGTCGACGCGAGCCTCGCGAGCCGCATGGACCTGCGCGCCGTCGCCAACGCGGCCGGCCTCAGCGAGAGCGAGGTCCTCGACCTCGTCAAGAACGGCAACGGCTTCCTCAATGGCAACAACCCGATGCCCAACCACAGCCTGACGGGCACGGGCAACGGCAACGGCAACGCCGGCAGCAGCCACAGCAACTCGACGGCCGGGAGCGACTTCTTTGCGCGCTCGTCGGCTGTCACGGGCTCGGCGACGAGCCTCGAGTCGGCGTCAGCTGCTGGCGTGTCCGGGTCGTCGCCGTCGTCCGGTGTCGACGGCGGACCGCGTGGCCAGAACCCGTACTCGCGCGTGTCGCCGTCGTCATTCTCGTCGGCGTTCGGCGCCGCGCCGCAGGGTGGCGGCCACCAGCAGCAGCAGCAGCAGCACGGCGGCATGCTCCCCATGTCGCCGCCTCCGACCGCCGGGCCGGCCAACGGCGGCTCCTCGTTCGCGCACCACCAGGCGCAACACCCTTCGTCGTATGGCCCGCCGCCGCCTCACCAGTCGATGCCTGTCGGCATGCACCACAGCCCGTACACGGCCATCCGGCCCGAGTCGTACCTCGTGCAGCCGCCCGCCCAGTCCCCTTACGAGCGCGTCGACTTTGCCGACGGGGGCAGGCCGTCGCCCAACGGCTTCATGGCGCCGCCGCCGCACCAGCAGCACGGCCACCACGGTGCAGGGCCTGACCGCTACCAGCCTCAGCCGCAGCAAGGCTTCGGCTTTGGCAGCGGCGCCGGCGCGAGCGCCAAGTGGCACGAGCAGCCGCACGCGTACGACGGCGGCGGCTACAACTCGCACCACGGCGCGTCGCTCGACGACTCGTTCTCGTCGCTGCACCTCGGCGGCACCAACGGTAACGGCAACGGCAGCGGGGCCATCGTCGGGTCGCCGCCCGGCCGCTCGCTGCCCCCGCCCGTCAACAACAACGGCAGCGGCAGCACCGCCCGCCACGCGTTCCAGCCGACCGCGCCCGACTTTTTCCCCGGCGCGCTCGCGAGCCCGACGACCCAGGGCGCGGTGCCGCCTGGTGCGGGGGCCGTCGGCGAGGCCAACTGGAGCTGGGGCGGGGTGAGCGCTGCCTGAGCCGAGGACGCTCGCCTTTTTGTCCCGTCCCTGTGCGTCGGTGCTGGAGGAGGAGGAGGAGGAGGAGGAGGAGGAGGAGGAGGGAGAGGGAGGGGAGGGGGTGCGGAGACGAAGGCGCGACGACCCAACTTGAGAGAGACCCCGCACACGGCGCACGCATGCTCGCACGCATCAAACCCTCCGGGCCCAGCCCAACACGCAGCATCGCACCGCCTCCCCCCACCCCCCTCGCACAAGCATCCCTCGCATCGCCTGTGCCGGGTCTCTCGTTCTCACATCGTCGTCGTGGTCGTGGTCGTCTTACCGCCGGAGCCGAGGGAGGGAGGGGGCGGTCTCCCTCCCTCGTCGTCGGCGTCGTCATTCTCGGTTCCCCAGTCTGTTCCCCCCATCCTCACCACCTTGGTCCTCTTGTCTGTGCGCTCGTTTAGAATCCCCACCTTGATACCCCAGCTCAACCGTTTGTGCGCCCCCCCTCGCGGGCCCGCTCTCGTCATCATCATCCCCCCCCTCTCCCTCGACTCCCCGTTCTTCGCACTCCAGTCTATTCTCGCTTTGCATCTCTCTGTCTCTCTCTCTCTCCCTCCCCCAACCCCAACAAACACTACATCAAGCCTTGCGGGTTCCCGCATCATCTGCGCTTAGGGCACCGTCTCCCCCATCCCTCCCCTCCCCTCTCGTTCTCCGTGCTCGTCCCTCGTTCTGCCTCATCGTCCCGTCCCGAGCCTCTCCCAGGGTCTGTCTTGTCAATACTGCCTCGTTCCTGCCGTCCTTTCTCGGAAAGAGAGAGAGAGAGAGAGTGACAGGCGAGGGCTTCCACCAGAGAGCGAGCGAGCCGGCCGCGGTTCTCGCGGGAGAGTCCCGCACGCTGGGAGGGTGCGGCGGACCGCGCGCAGCGCCGTCAGACCCCCTTGCACAGGACTCCGGCCAGACCGCTGCGCGAAGAGTGCGCAGCGAGCCTGAGGACGAGGGGAGCGACTGCTCCGGCCGGACCTGGAAGGCCCAAGTTCGGCTGGGGACGAGGGCTTCGGCGCGACCCTGTGCGTGGTGAATGGGCATGCGTGCGAGGTACGAGAGAGAGCCCAGCGAGGGCGAGTCCGAGACGACACGTCCGTCGCGCGCGCAGGCAGCCCAGCCTTCTCAAGCGCGCGGGGGCGGGCCGGCCACGCTCAGCGCTCTCTCCTCAGGCCTGCTCCGCGCTCGAGGTTGAGCGACGTCTCGACCAGCGAGGTCGTTGCAGGGAGGTGAGGTGAGGAACACGGCGCGCCTGTGAAGGAGCCACGTCCGCGAGGGTCCTTGAGGCGTGTCGCGTCGCGGCCCCCGCACGCGCGCACGCACGCACGCACGCACGGAGTCTCTAAAGCTCCCACTCCTCCGTCGCCGTGCTGAGCCGCGAGATCGTGTGCTCGACCTGCGCGGGGGGAAAAAGGGGGTCCACGGTTCACCCTGCTTGTCAGCTCGACGGGACAGGAGGACACGCGGCCGGCGCGGAGGGTGTCGAGAGAGCCCGCACCTCGTTGCGCAGTTCGGCGCAGAAGAGGTCGAGCGAGAGGTCGCTGTCGTCGATTCCGAAGGGCTGGTGGTGCGTCGAGTCAGTCCGTGCGGGTGCGGGTGCGGCTGTCGTGCCTTGACGAGGCGATGACTGGGTGAGGGAGGGATGGGAGCGCGGGGGGACGCACCATCTCGATGGCGGTCGCGATGGCCTCGATGCCGACAAAGATGAACGAGACGACCGTGACGCTGTTTTTTTTTTTTTTTTTTTGCGCGGGGGTGTCTCGTCAGTGCCAGGTCGGGGGGAAGCAAACTGCGCGAGGGAGGAGCTCGGAGCCGGGAGCGCACAAGGGGATCATCTGCGTCGAGCACGCGAGGCGGGTCGTCAGTCGGAGCGGGAGCGACAGGGGGCGGGGCAAGCAGGGACGGTGGGAGGGGG
>SOZI01000240.1:0-14123 GCA_006352295.1 Rhodotorula diobovata | reverse complement strand
CGTCGGCCTCGGTTCGCTGCCCTCCCCAAGCCACCAGGCCCGGCTCGTGCTCCTCTGCATACTCACCCCATTCCACATACACACTCCACTCGAGCACGAGGGACCAGATGCCGTCGAGCAGACATTCGTCGCCCCAACGGTAGAGCTGGTCAGGCTCGGTCGCTCGCAGCGCGCGACGCCCTTCTGCCGCAGACTCGGCCCAGCTGAATCCGCAGAATACGAACTGGACTTCTGTGCTGGTCGACTCGCGCAGGACGAGGATGTTGTCGAGGCGGGGCTGTACGTGTCCCACGTCGAGCGAATGAAGGCGGTGGAGGTGGCGAAACGACGAGCTCAGCTGCGCTCGAGACGCGCATGCGTCAGTCCGAGTCGCACTGAGGCAGAGAGGTGGGCGTACCACGTTGTAGGCGTCCTCGACGGACGACAGGTTCCGCTTCTCCCGCTTGCAAAAATCGGCGATCGACTCGGCCGTGCGGCTGAGGTCCTCAAGCACGACGCCGGTGACGACGTCACCCCACGGCATTTCGAAGGAATACGCGCCGTAGCAATACGCGACGTCGCGGCCTTGCGTCGGGCGGCGGGCGGCGTACCTGCGTCCGCGAGCCAGGGTGTGAGCTCCAGGTGAGCTCGTCTTCTCTCTCGCTCATTCACCGCCGACGACCGGCGCCGACGCACGCTTGAAGCTCCGACGACACACGCCGTCCGACCGGACGCCATGTGTCGCGGTAGTCGTGTGGCAAAGGCCATTGAGCGTCGGCGAACAGCTTCAGCACGACGCGCCCGACTGCCCGCCCGCCCACTTGGGCCTCGGCAGTCCACACTTGCGCGTACTTGCCGTGACCAACGTTCAGCCCTCCACGAGGTGGAATTGGACGTCGCACCAGCCCTGCGAAGTGCGAGCCGCGTCGAGGAGGTCGCGGTGCGAGGATCGGAGCGCATTGGGCGACTCGAACGCCTTCTCGCTCGTACTCCTCATCGACGGCGCTCCCGGTGGGCTGACGACGTCGAGGCGGACGTGCGGCTCCGGACGGAGGAGGATGCCCTCGCGCAGCGGATTCGCCAAACGGCGAGTGCGTGCTCGTTCGGCACAAAAATCTCGGGTCCAGGCGGGAGAAGCGACATGAGCTCTGTCCCTCGTGGCAGGATGAGGAAGAAGGAGCAGAGGGGCGACGGACAGACGGAGGGGGTTTGGAGGGGACCGGGCGTCGTCGCGCGTTCGCGCTCGAACCTCCGCGGACCGATCTCTCCGCGCCACGACCTCGTCATGTGGCGGACGTGTCGATGTGCCACCCCCAAGCTTGCCACGGAGACGGACAGCTCAGTCTCGGCTTCAAATGTCCGCACACGCTCTCCTGTCCGTGCACTTCGGGGGCCACGTCTTCTGACGGCGTCCGCCTGGACATCGCGCGCCTGTCGGCGCCGCTCTCGCCTCTCTCTTCCCTTTCCTGACCCCACAACCTTCCGACATGCCCTCAGCGCCGAAGGAGCAGCCGACGGCTACCTACCACAGCCTGCACGACCTCCTGAAATGGCTCACCGACACGAATCTGCAGATCCGCAGCAGCCGCCTGGACCAAAGCGCCATGTATCAGTGGAGGAGGAGCGCGTTAGACAACGTCGTGGAGCCGTGGAAGAACGAAACGGATCTCGCGGGACGGCAGCGCTTTGAGCACGAGATCGCGGTCGTGCAGCGCCGACTCGCTGGCCGTGAGATCACGCGGGTCGAGGACTTGGTGCGTGCTCTTCTCTCACTTTGCCTGGCCTATCCGTGGTTGTAACGAGTCCACTCACCTGACTCGTCCATCCACAGCCAACCGTCGCGACCATGCTCGCCTGGATGCGCCCTCAGCGCGGTCAATTCTACGACGTCGCCCGTGACCAAGTGCACCAGCGCTCGCTCGCCAAGGCTCCGGCAGCTCGAATCACCCACCGCTCGGCTCTCCTGCACGGCACGACCAAGGCGGAATGGGAGGCGGAGCGTGCAGTGGACCGCTTGAGTTAGAGTCCTGAGGATCGAGGTGCGTCTCTTCTCGCGGACCGTTCTCGCTGTCTGCCTGTAGCTGACAGGCTTTCAACTCAAAGCTTCTCGATGATGCCATCGCCACACTCCTTTCGCCTCCCTCCCGCAGCCTCGTCCGGCCTCCGCGTCCCTCTCTCGCCCAGCTTTCTTGCCGCTCGGACCCTTCATTCCCTTCCTCAGCCAGTCCCAGCTCATTCATCACGCAAAACCATCTTCGGTCTGCCAGACAGAGGTGAGGCGTTTTCGCGCTCGGGAACACGCCGCGACGAACGCGCTTTGCGAAGGTCAATTGAGGCGAAGGTGGAACGACGCCGAGTGGGGCGCTTCTTTGCCCTCGGGTGCACGGCTGAGCAGCGGGCAAGATGGCTGGAGAACCCTGAAAGACGTCGAGCTCGAGCAATCAAGCGCTTGCACAGAGAGGAGCTCGCTCGCGCTCGTCTCAGCGCTGTTGGCGGCCTGCTGCTTGCCTGCCGCTCGTGTGCTGCCCGTCTTCTGCCCTGCGTGCGCGCCTTCTCACAGGCACCATTCCAAGCCTGACCTCTTGTGCTGTACGCTGATCAGGTCGCCGCTGACTCCCTTCGCCCGAACTCGAGCCGAACGGCGGGACGAAGACGTCCGGGTCGCGGCCACAGAGGACCTTGTGCGTCGGCCACAGCTGTCGATGAGGCGCGTCAGCTTCTCCTCGGAAAGAGAGAGTCCGGCCTGATAGCGGAAGGGAAAGAGGATCGCTCACGAGCGACTGGCACCTGCGCGAGCAGAAATGAATGGCCCGGCACGCGCTGCACTCTTGGGTCGTCTCTTGCTGGCAGGCGGCGCAGCGAGGTGAGAAGGCTCTCATGGCTGGGAGAGCGAGTGAGGGGGGGAGCAAGCCAGGTGGACGTTTGCGGACCCGTCCACCCCTCAGCGGTGTCTCCGACGGGGCACGAGCGCATGTCTCGCGGTTTTCATAAGCGAGGGAAAGCTTGCCAGCGCCGCTCTCTATCTCCATCTCTGTCTGCCATGACTCAGGCATCGTACAGCGAGATTAACTGTGCTCCGACCGCGAGCGCGCCCTGAGCAGGTCGACGACGGCAACGTCGCTCCGTGGCTGCCCCCCCCCCGCCCCTCACGCCACGACGCACTGCTCCTCGAGCGTGCGCTCCAGCGCATACTCACACGCCGCCTTGAGAAACGCCCTCGCCTGGGGCGGGACCTCCGTCGCCCTGTCCAGCTCGACCAGCGGCCGCCCGAGCGCCACCCACCGCAGCTGCGACACCTCCGGCTCGTCCAGCACGGGCTGCCTGCTCCCCCACTTCCTTCCCTGCGCCGACTCGACCGCGATGCGCACGAGCTCCTGCCGCAGGAACCCGTTGAGGATCCTCCACGGCTCCTCGCGGTCCCACGCGCGCCGCCCCAGGGTCTCGGCCACCTCGTCGACGCAGCGCTCGACGTGGCGCTCGGCGGCGCCGGAGAAAGAGTGCCACAGCGGGGATTGCGAGAGGTGCAGTCGGAGGTCTTTCTCGCGCGCGATGAGGAGGAGATGAGTGCGCGAGCGCACGAGGAGGTCGTTGCGGAGGCCTTGAGACTGGGACGAGTCGGCCGACGCGATCGAGGGGGCCGAGCGGACGTGTTCGAGGAAGACCTGTGAGACTGAGGTCAGCCAAGCGCGCGGCTGCCGGAGGAAGCCGCCCTCCCGAGGACGACAGGTACGCAGCGAGGCGCACCTCCCACGTGAGCCCGAGCGCGGGGCCAGTGATGTACTGCCTGAAGGTCCCGCCTTGGTGAGCCGGCGAGTAAGGCTGGTAAGGCTTGTCCTTGACGCGTTCGAGCTCTTCAACCTCGATGGGCGTCAGGGGGGGGAAGAAGAACACGTCCAGCGGACGACCGCACAGCGGCTTGTGGGCGGGCCAGAACTGCGCGCAGGTGAGAGGTTCGGTGAGCTCGGAGGGGAAAGGAGAGGAGGAAGCGAGGACGAGGGACGCGCGATGGCCTGACACCTCGCCGAGCAGAATCGCGCCACCTTGCACGAGCCGCAGCGCATGGTCCCTGCCTTGTCGCACACGGTGCAGACCTCGTCCCACGACTCGTGAGCCATGGCGCGATAGAGCCGAAACCACGGCGAGAAGTGAGGGGAAGGAGGAAGAGGAGCGTGACGTCCGTCCGAACCTCGGAAGGCGCGAGCGCGTCCCGGCAAGTCCGGTCCGCCGAGGGGCTCGTGCAGCCAGTCGGGACACTTGAGTTGACTTGGATTCGAGGCGAGGCAAAAGTTGGCCACTCGAGTGAGAGACAAGGCGCAGACATGCCGTTGACCGCACTGCGATCACTCGAGCCGCAAACTCCAAGCGACTCGACACTGGCTCATGGGGCGCAGACGATAGAGACGGTCGCTTCGGGGCGTTACAGGCGAGGAGAGGGAGGGCAACCGACGACTCTACAGCGTGATGTTGTAGTCGTAGTCGCTTTCGGCGTTCTGTGCGGTCCACAGGACGACGGCGCTGGGGGCAGGAAGCGGAAGCAGAAAGACCGTCAGTGCTCGCTCGGACAAACGCACACAGATGGCACTCATCGGCCGCCCTGCTTACCTGAACATGATCGCGACTGGAGTCGAGAAAGGAGTCAGCAGAACACTCGGAACAAGGAAACGGAGGAAGCGGCAGCGCACTCGACTGGACCACGTTGGCGACGCCCCACGCGACGCCGTAGTTCTCGGGGTAATGCGGGATGATGTACTTGATGGCAAGCACAGTCTGCGCGCAGTGTCACAGAGTGTCAGTCCCTGCGTACTGCATGGGGAGGCGAGACAGAAACAACGCCGCACGATGCTGCCGGCGAGTCCACCAGCCATCAGGGCAAACCCGACAAAGAGGAACGCCCTCGCGCGCCAGGCCACGCCCCCGCCGCCCCAGCCACCGCCGTAGCCGTCGTCGTCCGTCATGAGGCGAGCCTTGTCGATCAGGTTGACGATGATCATGCCGAGCGTAGCACAGAGGCCGGGCGCCCAGTCGGCGAACGTGACGTGGACGGGGACGGGGTCGTAAGGCGTGTCGGGGTCCAAGATGGGCTTGGCGTGCGCTGAGAGGACGGTCGCATCGAGGAAGGCCCACCACCCAAACGCGAACTGAGACGGGGGTGAGGGGGGGCGGGATGAGGTGGGGGAGGAGCGGATCACGGTGGGCGCGGAGTCAGCTTTCGCGGGTCGGGGACAAGAGTTGGAAGGGACGCACGAGGAATCCAGAGAAGTAGACAAGGTACTCGCGCTTGCGCGGGCCGAGCGCAGGGAGCTTGAGCCAACTCGGGCACGAGACGAGGAAGACCCGCCTGGGGTCACTCCGACGCAGCGGGACGCCGCTCGAGTTTGCGAGCTGGGGCATGGTCGACGGGGTGGGTAGATGCGAGGACTTTGGGCGCTCAGTGCTCGAGCGAGGGGATGAGAGCGTGAAGTGGGGGGGACGCGAGGGAGGGGGGGAGCGGACTCGGCGACGCAACCGATCAAGCCCTCCCCTCGCTTAGAAGCGAGGGGACTCTACGTGAGTCCTCCTCTTGCAGTGTCATGGAGACCGTCCTGGTGGAGCGAACAGAAACAAGCGCGGGCGGGTTGCAAAGGTAGTGGACACGACTCGTACAACTCCGTCTCCTCGAGCGGGCACACAAACGGCAGGCGGACAGGAGGCACATCACAGCAAGGCTACTCGGCGGTGAAGCCAAGGAGGTGGTCTGTGAAGGGTACGTGGAAGGTCAGCGGGGTGAGGACGGAGGGGAGCAAGAGGAGCGAAAGCGAGGCGCACTCTTGTGAATCATCATGATCTTGGCCGCGAAGGCTGCGCAGTGGTCGCGAGGACTACATCAGCACGTGCTGAAGCAGGGATCGAGCAAGACCAGAAGGAGCCACCTTCCAAATGAAAGATGTGCTTGCTCCCTTGCCGCAGGCGGTGGTCGTAGAAGGCGCTCCAGTAGGCCACTTCTGCCTTGATGGCCTCGTCGACGCGGTCGAGCAACCTGCGCATGATCGTCTGCGGGCGCAACGAGTGTGAGCACGCGCTCGGGAAGAGAGGGTCGAGGAAGGAGGGCGCACCGAGAGGACGAGAGTCGCCGGGATGCAGTGCACGAGCAGCTCGTAGAACATGCCCCTGACCTCGAGCAGCCTCTCGGGCGTCTGCTCTCCCAAGATCCTCTCCGCCGCCTTTGCCGCGTACTTCTCCCAGTCGGGCCTCGGCACCGTGTCAATGTCGCGCTGGTCCTGCTTGCCCGTCTTGAGGAGCGAGTGGTCCGGCTTGATCGTCTTCCAATCGGGGTCCTGCGTGTAGAGCGCCTCGAACGAGAGGAGTGCGCGCCGCAGGTTGCCGGACGAGATGCGTGCCAGGAGGAGCGACACATGCGGAGGCACGCTGAAGCCCTCCTTGGTCGCCGTTTGCTGCAGCACCGCGTCGATCTGTTGCGTACATTGTGAACCCATGTCAGCAGTACTTTGCGAGCATCCAGCGAGGCAGACACGCACCTGGTTCTCTGACGGCGCGCCGACGCGCAGGAGCAAACACCGCGAGCGGATGGGTCCAATGATCTTGGACGTCGAGTTGGCGCACAAGATGATACGCAGGCTCGAGGTGAACTTCTCCATCGTGCGACGCAGCGCAGACTGGGCATCGCGCGACATGCCGTCCGCCTCGTTGATGATGACAACTGTACGTGGGCGGGTGCGTGCGTGCGCGGGGGTCAGTGGGGAGTCGTGGGAGGGAAATGCGGTCCAACACGCACCCTTGAAGCGCTTGCGGGCGTTGAGGTCGACTTGTTGCGTCTGCGCAATGTCCTTGAGCACCTCCTGCACGACGGAGCGGTCAAAGGTGCCGAGGTCGCTGCGGGCAGGGAGCAGAGGGTCAGCGCGCGAGGTCACGACGCGCCCGCAGGACGAAGGCTCACCTCGGCGTGAGCTCAATGTGGTAGTTGCTCTGGACGATGTTGACGTCGACCTTGCGCCTCGAGGGCGTGAGGAAGGTGCGCTGCTCGATGCGGATCTGTGAGGGGAGTCGCGAGCGTGTCAGTTGCCAGTCACGGCCAGCTCAGATCCGTGCTGTAGCTCTCCGCGAGCTCCAGCTGTCAGTCCAGTGGATGGAGCAGGCCTTGCTGACCTTCTCGACGCCGGGCCCAAAGAGCTCCCTCAGAGTGGCCATGATGCGCGTCTTCTTGCCCGCGCCAGACGGACCGTAAAAGAGAGTGTGGGGAAAGTCGCCATGTGCCTGTGCGCGTGGTCGCCTGAGCGTGTCAGCAGGAGGTAGGCGCGAGATGAGATGAGGGTGCGGAGCGGGTGAAGGAGGGGACGCACGAGTGCCTGGAGGCGGCTCGACAGCTCTGGGTGGTAGTCGAGCTTTGAGAGCTCTTTCGGGCGGTGCTTGTCGACGAACAGCGACATGATGGGTGAGGCGGAAGTGGTTGTGGGGGGGAGGCGAGGGAGACGTCGAGACGTCTCGCACGCCGCGACGCGTCCGAACAAGGTCGCTCGTTCGCTTGAGGGGCTTGCGCTGCCTAGGCCTGGATCTAGCACGCAACTCTTGACATTGCTTCCATGGACCGCGTCCCAGCCAAAGAGAGACGCGACGCGGTCGCTTCCATGCCACGTCACCTTCAGCGCTCCCTCAGCGCCCCCACAGAGCGGCCCCCGCGCAGTCTACACGACATACAGATCCCCCTGACAGCTCGAGCACCACACGAGGTCGTGCGTCAGCGGCGCCCTCACCGCCCACGACCTCGGCGCTCGTCCTCCTCGCGCGTCCCCGGTTCCGCCGGGCGACAACAGCGGTCCCGCCGCGTCCAGGTCCGGCACGCCGTACTCGTCCTCCATGCGCGCCTTGAGCAGTGACAGCGAGGCCTGGCGGAGGTGCTGCCGCCCGGTGGTGGGTACGAGCGGCGGGGAGATGAGCGGCGGAGACGCGAGAGGCGCGAGGCTCGGGAGGGCGTCGATGGCCAACGGGTTGGCCAGCTCGTCAACGGACGGGAGGACCGACGCCGTTCGACGGTGCGCGTGCGAGCGACCACCGGGCGTACGGGTCGGCGTGGCAGGGAGGGGCACGTTGGCGGCCGACGGCGGCGTCGACGGCGCGATGCCACGAGGGGGCGACCGTGCGCGGCGGTCCCGCAGGCCGACGAGCTCGAGCTCTTTGGCCCTCGCCTTGGTGCGCTCCTCGTCGAGCGCCTCCATCATGCTCTCGACCTGGCTCTTGAGGTCGCCGTTGGCCTTGAGCATCTTGAGCCGGGTCGACTCGAGCGAGAAGATGTCCTGCTCGAGCTGGCGGATGCGGGTCTGGGCGTCCGAGAGCTGCAGACGTAGGTCGTCGTCGACGTGCGCAGCCGGTTGAGTCTGCGCGGGCGAGCGGGCGCCGGGTGAGGCCGAGCGGAGGGCGTCGACCTCCTCCTGAGCCTGCGAGTAGAGCTCGCGCAGCTCCGTCAGGGCGCGAGTCGTCTCACCGACCCGTTCCCGCTGCTGCTCGAGTTCTTGCCGAAGGGCGTCGACCTCGTCGGTCTTGCGCTCGAGCTCGTGTGCCAGGCTGGAGTCGGCCCCGGGACCATCGGGGCGGCTGGCGCCCTCGGCTTCGAGCCGCTCGATGGCGGCCTCTTTGTCCTGCAGCGATATGCGTAGCGTCGCGACCTCTGTCGAGACCCTATCGATGCGGACCTGCAAAGCCGAGACCTCGCCCTCAAGCCGTTCCTTCTCGCCCTCGAGCGCGGCCCTCGCCTCGCCCTCGCTGCGCAGCTTGTCCTGCCCCTCCTCGACTGCCTTCTCGAGCTCCGTCACCTCGTCCTTGGTCGCGTCGAGCTCAGCCATCGCAGCCGACAGCGTCGCCGACGTCTCCTCGACCTCGCCCCTGCACAGCGCGAGCTCGTCGTCGACCTCGCGCCGGATGCGCTCGGCATCGGCGAGGTCGGCGCGGACAGAGTCGAGCTCGGCGCGGAGGGTGGACTCGGCGGCTTGAGACTGGGCGAGGGAGGTGGAGAGGGCGTCGGTGCGCTCTGTGGACGAGGACGAGGACGTCGTGGCTTCTGCAAGGCTGGCTCGGAGCTCTTCGACTGAGGCGGTGAGGGACGAGTTCTTTGACTCGAGATCGTCGCGCTGAGAAGTGAGGCGCTCGACCTCGGCCTGCGAAGTCGCAAGCTGGTCTTCCAGCGTCTTGACCCGGGCTGTCGGCGGAATAAATGGTGTTCAGTCTTGGCGCAACCGGAGGACGAAACAGACAGACGCACCTTGGGCGGACTCGATCTGCTGCTCCAGTGCCTCGACCTGGGCGTTGGCCCTGCCCAGGTCGGCCTCAGCGAGGGTCCGGCCCTGCACCGCCTGCTGGGCCTCGCCATGCGTCCGCGCCAAGTCCCGCCTCACCTCGGCCAGCTGCTCCCTCAGCTCAACCTCACCCTTCCCGTCCGCCTCCGCCGCGCCGGCCGCCTTGACCTCGTCGAGCCTCTCCTGCAGTTCGTCCGCGCGGCTGGCGCTCTGCGCCGCCTTGGCCGTGACCGTCTCGATCGAGAACTCGAGTTCCCTCTCCTTGGCATGCGCCGCGGCGAGTTCGCCCTCGAGGCGCAGCAACTCGCCCTCCTTGTCGTCGAGTTCCTTCTCGGCCGCTTCGAGCGAGTGCTGCAATCCCGTCGCGCGCGACTCGGACGCTGCGAGGACCGTCTTGAAGACGGCGAGGTCCCGCTCGAGGGAAGTGACGCGGCTCGCGCTGGCAGGAGTGGCGGGGCGGGACGCGTCGGGGGCAAGGGTAGGGGCGGCTGCGGGCGCAGGGGCAGGGCGCGCCTCGAGCTGCCGGCGCAGGTCGGCCTCGACGTCGCGCAACTTGGCAGCCTCGGCGACTGCGGCATCGAGTGCAGCGGCCTTTTCGTCGAGCACGGCCGTCTTCTCGTCGAGCACCTTTGTTCGCTCCTCGAGGGCAGCCGTCTTCTCGTCGACGGCAGCCTGCAGCCGCACCGCTTCGGCCTCGGCCGCATTGAGGGCGTCCTGCTTTTCCTGCGCAACGGAGAGAGTGTCAGGTATGCCCTTGCGCTGTCAGGGAATAGTGCCACGCACCTTCTTCGCCCCCTCGAGCTCCTTCCGCAAGCCCGACGCCTCCTCCTCAGCCTTGGCAAGCTGCTCCCGCGCAGCGTCGAGCTCCTTGCCACTCGCAACGCAGCGCTCCTCCGCGCGCGCAAGCTCACCCCGGACGGCCTCGATCTCCTCCCCACGCGAAGCCGCCTCGGCCCGTGCAGCCTCGAGCTGCTCCTTCGTCTCGTCCGCGACGCCCTGGGCCGTCGCCGAGCGCTCTCGCTCTGCCTTTATCGCAGCGCGGGCGTCGTCCCGCTCGTGCTCGGCGCTGTCGAGGCGGGCCTTTGCGCCCTCGAGCTCCGCCTCGAGTGCGGCCTGGGCCGCTTCGTGCTGCTCGACCGTCCGGGCGAGGTCCTCCGCGCGGTTCGAGTGCGTCGAGGACTCGGCGAGGGACGCTTCGAGGGAGGCGGTCGCTACGCGGGAGGCGGCGAGGTCGGTTCGCGCGGCGGAGAGGGCCGCCTCGAGGGAGGTGATGGTCGATTGGTGGGATGCGAGGTCGGACTCGAGGGAGGCGATGGTGGACAGGCGGGAGGCCACGTCTGTTTCGAGGGACGCGACGCGCTCCGCCTCGCGAGAGGACGTTTCTGCGGCGGCGGCGGCGGTATCGTCCAGCCGCGCCTGGAGCGACGAGATCTCCTCGTGGCGCGCCTCGACGTCCCTCTTCAACGCGTCGGCCTCGCCCTCGAGCCGCGTCACCTCGGCCCCTCGCTCCTCCAGCGACGACTCGAGGCTCGCGACCCGGTCTGCGCTGGCCGCCGAGTCGGCGACCTGCGACTCGAGTGAGCGGACCGTCTCGTCGCGCTCAGCGAGGGAAGCGTTAGCGGCCGAGAGCGACGCCTCGGTCTCTTTGACGCGGTCTTCGAGCGCCGCGATGTCTTTGTCGCGCGCCTCGAGGTCGGCCCGCAGCGTCGAGACCGTCTCCTCGAGGCCGGCAGCTGCGGCGACACGCGCTTCGAGCGAGTCGATCGTCGAGAGGTGGCGCGCGACCTCGCCCTCGAGCTCCTCAATGCGGGACTCGAGGCGCTGAACAGCCGAGGCGTGTTCCGCCTCTGCGGCGCGCAACCGCTCTGCCGCCGCCTCAGCGCCCTCGTGGTCGTCCTTCTCCGGCTCCGACGACACCGGGGGGACAGCCCGCGCCTCCTCCCGCGCGCGCACCGCCTCGTCCCGCTCGCGCACCGCCTCGTCCCGCTCGCGCCCCAAGCGCTCAACCTCCTCCTCGGCGCTCCGTCCCCTCTCCTCCAGCCTCCGCACCTCCCCCCTGACCTCCCCCCCCCCGCGCAGCGCCTCGTCCGCCTCCCCCCTCGCGGCGTCCCTCTCCCGCTCGAGCGCGCCCGCGCGCTCCTCCGCGCCCGCCAGCTCCGCCTCGAGCGCTGCGGCGCGGCCCCGCTCAGAAACGACGGCCTGCTCTGCCGCGTCCGCGCGGGACTGCGCCGCGTCGAGCTCCGCGCGGAGGGCGTCGCGCTCCTCCCCGCTCAGCGCGCTGTCCTCGAGCTCCCGCTCCTTCTGCGCGCCCCTCAGCGCCTCGACCTCCCCCTCGAGCTCCCGCACGCGCTCGTTCCGCTGTGCGACCACCCCGGGCAGGTCCTCGAGCTGGGCGAGCCGCGCAGAGAGGTCCTCGATGTCGGCCTCGCGGGCGAGGATCTCGTCCCTCCGCTCGGCGAGCGCCGCGCGCGCGATCGAGACGCCGTGTTCCTGCGCGGTGGGGTGAAGTGGCGGGGCACGCATTGGTCAGTTAGTCCCCTGTCCCGCGCACTCGCCACAGACCATGGCTGGAGAGAGAGAGAGAGACAGAGGACAGGAACAACGACGCACAAGGTTGGCGATCCTCTCCCCATCCCTCTCCCCCCTCGCCCTCCCCTCCTCCATCTCGCCCTCGCACTCGTCGAGCCGCGCGCGCAAGCCCTCGAGCTCCCGCGGGTCGGGCGCCTCAGCGAGGAGCGCCTCGAGCTCGCGGACGCGGGACTCGAGGCGCGCGAGGAGGTAATCATCCGTGGGCGCCGGGTGAGGTGCGGAGAGGGAGAGGGAGAGGGAGCTTGGTGGTGGAGAGGGAGACGAGGTCGGCGGTGGGTGCGGGGAGACGAGCACCCCCGTGGAGGACGTGTGAGCCGAGGAGGACGGCGTGCCCGACCGGGCGGGCTGCTGCTGCGTGGGCTCGTCCCGGTCCCGCCGCTGCGGCTGCGGGGGCTGCTGCTGCTGCGAGCGGGGCCGCGCAGGCGGAGGGGACAGGATGCGCGAGAAGTAGTCGGCGGCGGCTTGCATGGGCGCGGGGACGTGCACTGCTGCTGCTGCTGCGCCTGGGCCGGGGGCGGGGGCGCGCGCGGGCGCTGGGGGTGCGGGGGCGGCGGCAGAGGCGGGGGCAGGGGAAAGCGATCGAGAGGGTGCGGCTGGCGGAGGGGAGAAGAGGCGCTGCAGGAGGGGTGCCGGGGCGGGAGAAGGCTGTCGCGGAGTGGGAGACGCGAGCGCCGGCGGTGGGGGTGGGGAGAGTGCTGCGCGGCTCGCCGTCGCGTCAGACGCTGCCGGGGAGCGCGCTGGAGCAGGTGGTGGTGGTGGTGGTGCACGCGCGAGGACGCTCGCGATGCTGGATGCTGGGCTGGCGGGGATGTCGGTCGGGGCGGGTGGGGGCGACGCAGCGAGGGGTGGAGTCCCTCGCGCGGCGCCTCCCGGCGTGACCTTCTTCTGCGCCTGGAATTTGCGCAGCTGAGGGCAGGTTCAAGGGTCAGCATGGCCTGCCCAAGTCGAGGGACTCGAGGTGACCAGGAGTGAGAGGCCTGGCGAGCGGGAGCGGCGGAGCGTCGCCCACCTTGTCGCGGGCGCGAGCGGCTTTGGCGGCGCGTTCCTGGGCTGCGTGGGGTCGATCAGGTGTGAGCTGTCAAGGCACCGGTCGCAGCAGAGGCGAGAGAGGAGGGAGCGCTGACCGGCCGAGTCCATGGTGGTGACGAGCCAAAGGTGGGACGCTGCACAAGCGCACGCAGGTCGGGGTCACGAGTGGATGGTCGAGTGGAGCGCTGCAGTGCAAGCACGAGCCAGGGCCTCGTGCCGTGTGCAGCCGAGTAGTGCGTCGTTGCTTGGGCGGAGCGAGTGAGCCGGGAACCCAACGGCCGATTCGAGTCGCCGCCCACGCAAGCCTCAGAGTGCAGGTCCACCTGGACAGGGTACCTCGGGAGACGGTACCAGACGCCTGTACCCCTTCTACGACTCAGTCTGAGCGGGACGTGGCTTCGAGCTCGTCCTCATCTCTGTCTCTGAGCGCTCAGTCTCTCGCTCAACTCGCTGCCTCTCACACAGCTGCTTCGACGAGCGTGTCACTTGCAGCACACCATGGACGACCCAGCCTACACGCAGGGACTCGCCCCCGGTCACCGCATCTTTCTCCTCGTCTGCGTCCAGGGTCCCCTCGAGGGCTTCCGCCTCCCCGAACTGCACTCGGTCGCAAAGCTCTACAACCTCCCCTTGAGCTGGCCAGCTCCTCCAGACTCTTCCGTCCGTCCCACCGTCCCTCCCTTCCGCTCTGTGCGCCGCACCTCGCTGACGAACTCCCCCCTCTCCAGCGCCCCTACGTCCTCGTCGGCCTCGAGAGCGAGGACCACGCACGCAAGCTCACGGGGCGCATGGTCAGCGCCAAGAACTGCTGGGAGTACTGGGCCCACGCCCCCACCTACGCCGACCTCCACGCAAAGGTCAAGAGCGACCCCGTCCGCGCCCTCTGGGTCCGTCCCGTGTCCTCTCCTGCTTTCTCTCTCGAGAGAGCCCCTCTGACGCACATTTTCCACCCCACAGGAACCCTACGCGCGCGACCCCTCCGTCTCGTGGCGCTTCTCCGTCTCGGGCCACCAGCGCACGCTCCCGCACGCCCAGCAGATCGCCACCGTCAACACCTTCTCGTTCATGCCCTTCCAGGGCCCGATCAACCTCCGCACGCCCGACCTCGAGGTCGGCGTCTTTGAGGAGTACGCGTGGGACCCGCTCAGGGGCCAGAAGGTGCGCGAGGCGAGGGAGAGGATGGGGTTGGGAGAGCAGAGGGACAAGGGCAAGGGCAAGGAGAGGGTCATTGAGGTGGGGGAC
>SOZI01000024.1:63722-163365 GCA_006352295.1 Rhodotorula diobovata | reverse complement strand
GCAGAAGAGGGCCCGTGCATGTTGAGAAGGAGCACATGAGGGATTTGTCTAGCCACCCCCCCCACACCACCCACCCTTTTTGTAGTCTCCGGTGAAGGCCGGAGATCGACCACCACGCCCTTGCGCGGAGGAGGTCAACGTTTGCAACGCCCGATACACCGCCCGCGATGACGAGGAGCACACGCCCGACTCGCGCAGCTCCGCTTGACCTCGCCGACTCTCTCTCCTCTCTTCTCCTCTTTTGCACGTCTTTGATAAGCAAGACTGTGTGTCTGCCTCAGCAACCTCGTCGTTCCCGCCCTGCTGTCCCACCTCAGCGCGACTTGGTGCGGCTCTCCTTGGCCTTCTGCTTGCGGGACGCGTCGTTGATTTGCCGCAGCTGACGCATGGCGAGCACTGCGAGGATGAAGCGAGGGTCAGCACGAGCGTCGAGGGACGCAGAGAGCCGAGACAGACGCACCCGTCTTTGTCGCCGAGCGGAGATCGAGCTCGCCGCGCGCAATCTTGAACGCCTCCTCCTCGACCGCATCCTCGCTCGGCTCGTCGACTCCACGCTCCTTGAGCTGCGCCTCGGCCCTTTCGGCGAGCCCCTCGTCGTCGACGTAGTTGAGCGCAACCGCGATCGAGAGCAGCACGTCGACGCCGTACTGGCTCCGTTCGCTCGGCTCGAGCGCCTCGTACCGCGGCGAGCCGTGAGGACGCTCACCGTCGTCGCTGAGTTCGCCGCGCGCCCAGCGGCTGATCGAGTCCTCGACGACGGCCAGCGCCTCGGACGACATCTCGCCAAAGGCCGACTTCTTCGCGAGCTGGTCGCGCTTGAAGCCGCCGGCGAAAAAGGCATCGTTGAACGGTTGCGCGAGCGCGAGGTCCTCGTCGATGACCTTCTGGAAGCGCTTGGGGAGCGACGTCGTGCAGAACTCGCGCAGCTTCGGGATGTAGCTCTTGGGGATGTCGAGCTCTGTTTCGCCCAGCTGCGTGTGTCCCAGGCGGGGCCTTGGCGTCAGCGAGGACTGGCCAAAGAGACCGAGAGCGGAAGTTTGAGCAGCGCACCTTGACGGTGAAGAAGGCCGGGTCGGTCGGGGTGAGCAAGTTCTTGCGCGTCACCTTGCCGTACGAACCATCTGTCCACTCGACGACGAACTTGCCGGACACGGCCCGCTTGGCGCCGTTCTTGGTGGGCGACGGCGGGGGCTCGTACCGCGCCGCGCGAGCGGCCCACCAGGTGCGCTTGTCGCGCGCGAGGCAAACAAAGGGGAACGTCATGCTGTTTGAAGGCGACTCTGCGTGAGCGTGCGAGCGCGCGAACAAAGCGGGCAGACGAAGCGTACCCAGCATCTTCGCCTCCGCCCTCGAGCCATTCCTCGTCCTCTTCCTCGACGAGTTCCTTTACTCCCTTCTCCTCGCTGCTCGACGACTCGTTCCCCTCCTGTTCGCGTGACTGGCTGCTCGCCTTGGCGCCGCTCGTGCCGAGGCTCGAGGGCGGCAAGAGCGCCTCCTCGTCGTCCTCGTCGTCGAGCCCCGCATCCGTCACGATGGCCGTCTCGAGGACGCGGTCAAACGCGTCGTTGGACGGCGACGCGCCGTCAGCCGAGTCGCGGAACGTGTGCTTGTCGAAGCGAAGCTTGGTCGGGTTGCGGAACGTGGCGAGGTCGTCGTGGTCGGGCGAGTCGAACGTGATCGTCTCGGTCCTGCAGGCGCATTTCTCAATGAGCTCGCGAGAGAAGGAGCGGCCGGGAACGAGGTAAGACGCACGTGAACTCGAGGATGGAAGCGGCGGTGTCGAGGTAGAGCTTGACTCGCAGCGGCTTTTCCCAGTGC
This sequence comes from Rhodotorula diobovata, assembly GCA_006352295.1. Lineage (NCBI taxonomy): Eukaryota > Fungi > Basidiomycota > Microbotryomycetes > Sporidiobolales > Sporidiobolaceae > Rhodotorula > Rhodotorula diobovata. The sequence goes on along the minus strand of SOZI01000024.1, from coordinate 161,547 downwards.
GCGCAGTCCAGCTGCGCGACAGCGAGAATGCTTCGTCAGTGAGCGACAAGCCTGAAGATGAGCTCGTCCACAAACGCACCCGCGCCGGCCACCAGAAGCCACCCTGGTCCTCCTTGCGCACGTGAGCCCAGACAGGCCGGTCGCGCGGCAGTGCGTTGAGGCTCCAGCCCTGCGAGCGCTGCTGAGACGACTCGACAGGGGCGCGGTCGTGCCCGAGGAGCTGACTGCCGAACGAGCCGGGCGGCGGGAGCCAGGAGCTCTTTGACGGCGAGGAGGTGGGGGCTGCGAGTGTGGATCAGCGCCGTGCAAACGTTGTGACGAGGGGTGGAGGAACGCACGAGCCGACTCCTCTTTCGCCTTCTGCTTCTCCTTACCCTTCGCAGGGGCGCGCTTGACCGCCTTTGCCCGCTGTTTGGGGGTCCCGCCCGAGGACGGTCCCGTCTTGGCCTTCGTAGGCGGCCGCCCCCGCTTCTTCGGCGACGCGCGCGGTTTCGACACGACGAACTCGTCCGAATCGTCATTCGTGTCCTCGTCCGACTCGGTCGCGTCCTCCCCCTCACCGGAGGAGGAGGACGAGACCTCCTTGAGCGTCGCGCGCCCGCTCGCGCGCCGCCGGGTGCCGCGGTTCGCCTCGACGACAAAGTGCTTGAGCGCCTCGTCCTCATCCCACACGGTGCTTACGTCCCTGGCCGCCACCGCGCCCTTCTTCTCCTTCCCCTTGCCTTTGCCCTCGGACAACCTCTTCGCACCGCGGGCGCCCTTCTTCCCCTTGTCCCGTACCTCCTCCTCCTCCTCCTCCTCCTCCTCCTCCTCCTCACTCGACGCCTCAGACTCCGTCCCCTCTTCCTCCTCGCGTTCCCGCTCCTTCCCCTTGCTCCGGCCCTTCCCACCCGTCGCGACCTTCCGTCCCTTTGCCACCGCCGCCGCCGCCCCCTGCTTCTTGACCAGCGGCGGCGCACGCCTCTTGCGCGGCTCCGGCTCCCTCTTCTTGCGCTTCGCCGGTGGAGACGCGGCGCGCTCTGTTGCGCTGGACGAGCCTCCGCGCGCGGTCGTGCCCTGGTCGTCGTCGCCGTCATCGCTGGCCCCCCCCTCCTCGACGACAGCAGCAGCAGCGGCGGCAGCCGAGCGGCGCGGGCGCTTCAACCGCGCGGACTCGCCCGTCGCCGCGGCCGAAGCCGGCGCCGCGGGGGATGTACGCCCCGTCCCAGACGGGGGGAGCGACGTCAGGGGCGAAGAAGGCGCGACGGCTGCGCTGAGCGACTGCGAGAGCGGGTGGGGTTGCGCCGGGGCGTGCGGGCTCGCCTGCGAGCGGACGGGGGCGGGCGTGGTGGCTGGTGGGCCGGAGACGGTGGACGTGCTGGCGGGGTTGGGCGACGAGCGCGGCGAGTTGAGCGGGGAGCGGCTCGACTGGCGGGAACGAGGCTGCGCGAGCGCAACAACGACAGGCGCGTGAGCACAGTAATTCTCAAGCCCGGGAAAGAGGAAGGAGGCACGTACAGCAGGCAACACGACCTCAAAGTTCTGCTCGTACCTCGCGCGCTTCCTCCCGCCCTCGACCTCTGGACTCGCCTTGGTCTTCCTCCCACCCGTAGCCTGCGCCGCCCCCTTCCCCGCCCCCGCCCCCGCCGCCGGGACACGCGCCGAGCCACTCGAGGACCCGCCATGGTGCGCGCCCGCAGGTCCGGACCCGGGCCCGACCGTGATCTCGACGCACTCGAACTGCGACACGCGCCGCCCTGCGCACGCTGCGCCCGCGCCTGCTGCGCCAGCAGGCTGCGGCGGCGCACCGGAGCCGAAGCCGAGCTCGTCGTCCGAGTCGGCGTTGGACGGCGCGCGGCTGCCGCGGCGCCGCGGGGCGACGGCGGCGGCAGGAGCGGACGACGACGGGGGCGCCGCGTCGAGGTGCTCGCCTGCGGTGTCGTGCGAGGCGGCGGGCGTCTTGGACCGTCCGCCGGTGCGCGGGTGCGTAGGCGAGCTCTGCGGGCCTGGGCCCGGGGGCGCGGTGCTCGGCCCCGCCGAGGGGCTGCGCGTCGCGGCCGACCGGGACCTGTAGCGCGCGGCGGCGGCGGCGGAGGAGGCGGAGGCGGCAGAGGGGGTCGGGATGAGGCGCAGTGGGTCGGGCGAGTCGTCTGCGAGTTCGGTTTGGGTGAGGTGAAGGGTTGAAGTAGGTTGCGAGGGGCGAGTCGTCGCCGTGTGGGCGGTGATGGTGTGCTGGGACGAAGAGGACGAGGAGGGGTGTCCGTTGGGAGGAGACGGGCGCGGGGGCGTCACTGGCCTCTGCTGCTGAGCAGCGGGTGGCATGTCGTCCTCTGCGCTCGAAGCTGGCGCCCCTGCGGGGAGCGAACTCGACGACGGTGCCTCCTCCTCGAGTCGCACAGTCGCGTCGACAGGACGCGTCCCATCTGCCATGGTCGCGTCCCCAGACGCTGCAGTGGTACCCTGCGAGTCTTGTACAACCGACTCGGTCACGGTGCGCGTTTCCTCGGTGCGGACGGCGGCGAGGACCGCTGCGAGGGGAGGAGCGGCCTCGAGCGTTGGCTCGTCGCTCATGTCGGACGCGTCGTGCGGAGCCTGGTCGTCTCTGTGAAGGTACGACAGTCGACCGGTGGCACGACAGAGGCGCGGCGGCGCGTTGTGGTCGACTCGGGGCGAAGGCGAGGGTGGGGCGGGTAGAAAGGGAGCCGGAGGAGACGTGGGCGGATGAGCGGGAATGGGAAGAGCGCAGGACAGTGTCCGCAGTCAAGAGGTGTACTCTTGAGTGTCCAGTACGAGTGCCGGCTCGCAAGCGCGGAGGGCGACTGGCAGCAAAGCCGGGCGACACTCTCGTGTCGCGCTTGCGCCTTGCAAGGAGACGCTCGTCAGGTCCGCGCACAACCGCCTAAGGGTTGCTTCTCTTCGTGCTTCGTGCATGTCCTCTCCATCAAGCTCAACGCACCCAAGAAAGGGAGCTACTGACCTGGCCTTAACCCCGAGTCCGCCACGTGCTCCTCGTACCCGCGTCCCGTCCAGCCAGTCGCCCTGTTTACTGATGCGAGGAAAGCACGAGGACGGCCCCACCGCCGTGCGCTCGCTCACGCAGTGCCACAGCGCAGGGACCACAGAGCGCCGGTGCGCCTCCATCGCGCGCCGAGCCGGCGAACTGTCCGCGCCTGCCGTCGACCCGGCAACACGTCTGGTTGAGCAGTACAGCTGCTGAGCAACCTAGCGGGGAGAGAGATACGTAGCGAGCTGACGCGAGCGCGTGCGTAGCGCAGAGAGTGCTGAAGCGTGGGTTGCAAGCCGTGGACTGAGGGAGCAGCCGTGGCTGCACGTCGGAGCCTGCCTGTCGGCGAGGGGAGCAGAGGTCTGTGCGGCCGTGATGCCCGCTTGCATAGCTTGTACGAGGTCGGTGAAAAGGGCAGGTCATCCGTGCGACGGGCGTGGCTGGCTAGACCGCTGAGAGCGAGCGCTGAAGGCCTGCCAGTGACGCTGAGAGGGCTCCGCCGCGCATCGCACGCGCGCACCGCGTCGCCATCGCCTGACTGCGCCATAGGCCCGTCGCCGCCAAACGGGCGGACGCCAGTCGGTGCGCGGCAGCAGCAGTGCGCCTGGAGTGCGTCGGTCGAGGCCGATCGCGAGGCGTCGATCGCGCGTCAATTGCGAGGCAGGAGAGCAGACGCAGCCGAGCCAGCTGATATTCCACATTGTCGTCGTCGAGAGAGAGGCCTGTAGGGATACATTCGCCTGCACTGTGCAGAGTGTGCCGCGAGAGCAGAGGGAGCGTGTTGAGCGAGCGGGGGCTTGATGAGGTGCGGCGAGGGCTGACGGGAAGCGAGGGGAGGAGGGGGCGCGGACGAGTCGGATGAGGGGAGGGGCGGCGTTGCTGAGAGGTTGAGCGATGCTGTGCATTGTGTGGCGTCCCGACGGGAGGTGTGGCAGGACGAGGAGGAGCAAGAGCGAGGACCAGCCTCCCCCGCGCTCCTCGGTCCTCCTCTTGTTTGCTCCACCCTCAGTTCCTCGCGAGCTCGCGAGCTCAAACGATCCGTCTGGAGAGCACTCTCTTCAGCTACACTCGCTTGCCCCCCTCACCCACCCATCTAGGAACGGAACCACCGGCACCCCTCGCCCCCTCCTCCCCCCGCTTCGCCCTCCATCCAGCCGTCAAGCTGGCGACCCTCGACCAAAAGACCTTTGCCAACACCTTCAGCGGCCTCAAGAGTACCGCAATCACCGCAGGCTGCTTCATCATCGGCGGTGTCCTCTTGAAGGAGACCCTCTCGCGCCTCAGGCGATACCCGGACGAGGATGCGCGCCGCAAGAGGGGCCACCCGACGCGCGACCGTGGCGTAGAGGGTTGGGCAATGGGTGCGTCGTCGGCGTCAAGAGCCGCCAACTGTCCCGGGCCCTGCGCTTTGCCGTCGTCGACTCGCCCGGACCGCTCACTGACTGACCGCTTTGCCTCACAAACAGGCTGCATCTACCGCGCGCGGTCTTATGTCGCGGGCCCGCAGTCGGCAGATTACACGCGCCCGCTCGCGTGGGTCATCGAGGCGTACAAGCTCCCCGAGTCGTTCTACGAGACGCACTGCGGCGCCGACGCCACCGTCTACGTGCGGTTCCTCCGCGGGTGCTTCTTCTGGACGACGTGCCTCGCGGGGACCCTCTTCCCGATCCTCATGTCGATCAACTACCTCTACGCCAAGTCGTCCTTCAGCCCCAACGCCATCGACCGCGCGTCCCTCACGGCCCTCGTCCAGGGCAGCCGCGGCCTGCACCTCCTCCCGATCCACGTCGTCAGCGTCTGGATCGTCATCCTGAGCTGGATCGCCATGCTCACCTGGCTCGGGCACGGAGCGCTCCGCGTCCGCCGCAACGAGCTGCGCCGCCTCATCCGCGACGACGCCGAGCGCCGCCAGCCCTCGGCCGCTTCCGCCGGCGCCGCCGCCGACGACCGACCTGGCATCTTGCCCCGCCCGACAGCGGAACTCGACCTCGACCCGTCGATCCCCGACAGCGAGGTCGGCTGGCGGTACCGCACGGTCCTCGTGCGCAACATCCCGCCGCTGCTCCGCTCCGAGCAGAGCCTCCGCGAGTACTTTGAGCGGTACCTCCGCGACGAACCGCAGTCGCAGCAGCAGCAGCAGCAGCCGCAGGCGCCCTCGTCCTCCTCGGACTCGCCGCCCGCGCTCGTCGAGAAGCACGAGTACCCGCCGTCGGGCTCGGCCAAGCACAGCGGCGACTCGACCCCCTCGACTGGCCTCGCGCCCATCGCCGAGGTCGTCCTCGTGCGGCGGCAGACCGAGCTCAACCAGCTGTACTTTACGCGGTACCGCGAGGTGCTCGACCAGCTCGAGACGGCGCATGTCCAGCTCGCGCGGGCAGTCATGCAGTGGGTGCGCGAGCGCATCGCGCGGGACGAGGCGCTCAGGGAGGGCAAGAGGCCAAAGGGGACGAGGCGCGAGTGGTGGAAGAAGCATGTGCGGAGGCAGGACGTCGAGCACACGGCGCGCGAGGGGGACGACCTCCTCGTCGAGCGGCTCAAGCCGTTCCTCGACTCGAGTCGGAGTGCCATGCCGCAGCGGCAGGGTGGAGAGGACGAGGCCGCCGAGGACGAGACGCTGTGGGAGGCGCTGCACGATCTGCAAACGCAGCAGCCCGACATCCTCGATCGGTTCCAGCCCCTGTTCCGCCTGCGCTACTTCTCGGCCGCAGTCCCCGCCATCGACTACTTCCTCCTCAAGCACAACCTCCTCTTCTCCCTCATTGAGGACAAGCGCGCCCACCCCGAGGCGGTCGAAGCCGCCTCGACCGCGTTCGTCACGTTCGAGCGGGCGGCCGACGCCCGCCGCGCGAGGACCCACCTCAAGTGGCGTCCGATCAAGAGCCTGTACCGCGGACGGCTGTTCGACTGCAAGATCAGCATGGCGCCCGAGCTGCGCGACTTGCACTGGCCGAGGGTCGCGCTCGTCAGTTTGTCGTCCGACTTGCTGCGCGGGACGCTGTTGCAGGCGCTCATCTGGGCCGTCACCATCATCTGGGTGCGACTCTCGTCTCTCTCAAGACTCCCTTCCCTTGTGCATCTGAGACGCTGACGGAGAGGGAGGACACCGGCGCGCCCGCACAGGTCCTGCCCATCTCGGTCCTCATCGGTCTCCTTACGCTCAACTCGTTGCGCGATCACGTCCCCAAGCGTGCGTGCACGCCTTCCCCGCACGCTGTGTGTATGACTGCCCGTCAAACTCACACGGTCCCTTCCCCACAGTCGCCGCCTTCCTCGACGACAACCCCGTGGCGCAGTCCCTCGTCACCTCGCTCCTCCCGACAGCGCTCATCGCGCTGTTGAACATGTACACGCCTACCGTCATCGGATTGATCCAGCGGCACGGCCGCACGATCATCACCGAGTCCAAGTGGTCCTCGCTCACCCAATCCTCCTACTGGTCCGTGGCGCGTCCCTCCTTCCGCCACTTGCGTCCTCCCTTTGCGCTGCGTCCGGCACCCTCTCTGACTGCCCTCGGCTTGACAGGAAGTTTGTCGTCATCAACCTCCTCATCATCTTCACTGTCGGCACCACGGCGTTCACGGCGATCCTCAACGCGTTCTCGTCGCCAGCTTCGATCCTCGACGTAGTTGCTGGGGCATTCCCTCGAGCGGCCACCTTCTACATCTCTTACCTGCTCCTGCAGATCGGCGTGCAGACGGGCGTCGAGCTCAGTCTGCTCGGGATCAGCTGGATCAACCACGCGTCGATCCGCAAGTACGTGGCGCCGCGCAAGCGCGCCCTCGAGAACATCCCGCGGTTCTTTGGCGCCCAGACGTGGTGAGTCTGCTCTTCTGACTGGGCCAGATCAAGAGCGCCTTCTTCAAAGCTGACCCGTCGAGCGCTCGCCACCTCAGGCTTCCTAACCACCTCTTCGTCTGCTCGATCTGTCTCATCTTTGGTCCGTCCCTGGCCTCTCCCCCTTCGCCTGCAATCATCGCTGACCTCTGCCCTTCGCCTGCATTCTTCGCTTAGCCGTCCTCAACCCGCTCGTCCTGGCGTTGGGATGGCTCTACTTCAGCTTCTCCGTCATCGTCCTCAAGTCGCAGTTCGCGCACGTCTACTACCGCCGCAACTTTGAACTCGGCGGCCGCGTGTGGTTCCGTCGCATCTTCCGGTACTCCCTCGACATGTGCATCCTCTCGTCGTTCATCATGGTCGCCTTCTTCTGGGTCCTGCGCGAGTTTGGCTGCGGCGGCGCGTGCATCCCCCTCGTGCGTGCCCGGTTCTCCGCTCCTCTGTCGCCCACGAGCCTCCTCGCTCACACTCAGAAGTACGCTCACACGCACAGATCCCGATCTTGGTCGCGGTCAAGATCCTCGGCTCACGGTGGTTTGACCACCTCATGGACGAGATCGAAGAGGCGCGCATCAACGCCATCTGCGGCGAGGGCGACCCTCTCGACGAGCTGTCGGTCCCGCTGTCGCCCTCTCCCTCTGCCTCGTCCGGCGAGCCGCACACGCACTCACGGCGCGTCACCATCTCCGAGGCCGTCTCGACCATCAGGACCTTCGCGACCGTCACCCTCCCCTCCCTCGCGCTGCACCCCTCTGCGCCGCTCCCGCACGTCGGAACCCCCGCCGCGTCGGCATCGTCGAAGCTCGCGGCGCACAGGCGCGCGCAGACGGACCGCGCCGCGTCCCTCGGCGCCGCCAAGGCCGCCAAGCTGCAGCAGCAGCGCCCGAGGGCGAGCACGGCCCCGGACGACTGGGGGAGGCACATCCTCGACCCGGCGGTGTCGGCCGAGGGCTCCGCGACGGACGAGAGCGCGCACGGGTCGCCGAGGGTGCCGCCGCAGGAGGTCAGCGGCACTGCGGACGCGGCTGTGCTCGCCACGGACTATGCGGAGGCGCAGGCTGTCTCGGCAGAGAAGGCGCCGCTCGGGCTCGAGGGGGAGAAGGAGCCTTCCAAGCTCAAGGAGGCCGAGAAGGCCGACGCTCCCGCCCGCCGTGCTCTTGTTACGGCCTACCCGCCCATCGTCCGCGACGACCGCCCCGTCTCGCACTTGCGGTACCGCAACCCGGCCGAGCACGAGCCGCTCGCGCGCTCGTTGTGGCTCCCGCGTGACCCGCTCAAGCCTGTCGACCTGGGCGACACGATCCAATTCCACGGTCGGGCACTCGTCTCGAGCGCGGGAGGTCGCGGGATCGTTGGCCAGTGGGACGAGGCGGAGACGGAGGACGAAGACGAGGACGAGGAGGACAGTGGAGAGCGCAGCCCGGAGAAGCTCGTCCTTTCGCCTGCGTCGCTCTTTCACGACGGCGCCAACTCGTCGCCAGACGACCTCAACCGTGTCGGGAGCCGCCTGTCGGGCATCAGCCTCGGCGGCGGCGGAGTCTACACTCTGCGAGGCACCGAGCGTGTCCGCGTTGCGGCGGACGTCGCCGCCAAGGCGCAGCAGGAGGAGCCCGCCGCGGCAAATCTCGCGCGTGCAGCTTCGCGCGCGAGCTCCATCGGCCGGCGCTCGTCTACGGGTGTCAACCCGTCGCGACAGCATTCCCCCGTCCTCTTGCGCCACCCCAACTCCCCGCGTCCCTCGCCACCCGCCATCCCGTCCTTCTCAGAAGGCTCCACCTCGGTCACCACGCCCGACGAGGCGCAGTCGTCCTCGGCGTACCCTTTCCCGCCGCCTGTGCCGGGCCCGTACCTGCCCCAGAGCGAGACGCACCTCTCGCCGCCGCGCACGCTGCGACACCGCTCCCCCTCGGCGGCGTCGTCCACCCCCGCCGGCCCGACCTCGCCCGTGTCGCCCACGTCGCCTGCCTCGCCGACCGCGACCACCCGCACGGGCCGCTCCGCCTCTGTCGCGACCTCTATGCGCTCCGCGCGCACGCTCGGACACCTGCGCCTCGCCGCGCACGAGGCCGTCATCCTCGAGGACGCTGCGGGCGAAGCGGGGTCCGCCGCGGGCGTGAGCGTGTCGCAGAGTGCGGCGGTGCGGAGCGAGCTGCTCGAGGAGGAGCGGCGGAGCCACCTCGCGCATCAGAAGCAGGAGGAGTACCGCCAGAGGCAGGAGAGGCGCGACAGGGAGGAGGTCGAAGGAGGGGCGCGCAAGGGCGGGAGCTGGTTCAGGAGGCTGCTCGCCAAGCAGGAGCTGGAGGAGCAGACGGATGAGACGTGAGGGGGCGGTGGAAGAAGGGCCTTCGAGTCGGATCACGCTGTTGTTGGATACGCCGTGTCGTGCACATACCCATTTGCCTCGCCCCGCGCACAAAAGCCTCGTTCGTTGGGCCGCTGTACGTGCATCCTCGTTGTCCCCGGCCGCGCATTGCTGTCAGAGAGAGCGAGAGAGAGAGAGCGATGGCAATGCAGGAATAGGGGGAGGGAGAACGAGTGACAGGGGGGATTGGCACCGACAAAGAACAGAGAGACACGAGCTCCGACAGACAAACAAGAAAGGGCACGGCCCGACCTTCCAACACATGTAGAAACGAGCGACGACCTCCTCTTCTCCCCCCGCCCTCACTCGTACATGCCGTAGAGCGACATGGTCGCGCTGCGGTAGCTCGCGTCCTGCTGCCCCTGCTTGCCCGCCATGACGGCGAGGCTGTCGAACCCTCCGCTCGCAACTGGGTCGACAACGACAATCTGCGGCGCCTTGCGTTGCTGCGGCGCGAAGGACCCGTCGCGCGAGGGCGACGGAGAGGGCGACACGTCCACGAAGGACCGCACAGTGTGGTCGGTCGTTGAGGGGTGCGAGAAGTGGAAGACGGGCGTCTGCGGCGTGGCGAGTGACGAAGAGGCGACCGATGACGGGGAGGACCCGGGCGACGAGCGCGGCGAAGAGGACGACAGCTCGGGCGTGCCGGGCAGGCCGAGCTGCTGCAGGACGTCGCGCTCTGCCGTCGACAGCGTGAGCGGGTTCTTGCACTCGTCGGCCGCGCTAGGGGTCGACGGCTCTGGCTCGCGCGCGCGCGGCTGCTGCTGCTGGTGCGCGAGCGAGGCGTTGCGCGCGAGGCGCAGAGGCGCGGGCGCAGCAGGACGCGTCGAGACCTTGCGCTGCAGCGGCGCGGCCTTGACGGACGACTTGCGCGCGGGCGGCTGGATCGCGCTCGGGCCAAAGATGTCGACCGAGGACGACGGCGCCTGCTGAGCAACCCTCGGCGCGGGCGGCCTCTGCTGCACAAGCGGAGAGCTCGGCGTGCTGCCAGCAGGGCCGCCGCCCTGCTTCGCCTGAGTGCTCCTTGCGCTGCCCGCGATCGAGTTGGACGACATTTCGCCGACTTCGCCCGCAGCCGAGTAGATCGAGTGCTCGTACCGCTTCGTCTCGCCGTACGGGCTGTGCGCTCCGCTGCTCTCCGTCGCCGCTGCCGCCGCCGAAAGGGGCGACAGCGAGTCCTTCGAGTCCGACTCGGGGACCGGGCCGAGCGGGCGTCGCGTCAGCGCGAGGGGCGCGACCGGGGCGGGCGGGGCGTACATGGACGATGCGTCCGACGCGCGGTACGACGGCGAGGACGAGCCGCCGAGGCGGACGCCTGCGGCCGCGGCGAGCCCGCTCAGGTCGCTCGCTTCGCTCGCGCGGACGGCGTGGTGGTGGTGCGAGGATGAGGTCGGCAGCTGCTCGAACATGGCCTCGAGCTCACGCAGCGGTTTCGAGTCGACGCGGGCGGAGTATCGACGGGGGTTCGAGGAGGGCGTGGCGCGCGTGGTCGCCGCGGACGGCGGCGAGGGGAGGCGCTCCACGCGGTCTGCGGGGGATCGGAAGTCTGTCAGTCTCAGTCGAGCACATGTGGAGAGGGAGGTAAAACGCACCGCGCTGCTCGTCCTCGCCATCATCAGATCCCTCCTCCCCACCGTACGCGTCCGCGAGCCCGACGATCGTGTCCTTCTTGCTCCTCGCGCGCCTCCCCGACTCGCCCTCGTCGCGCCCGACCTGACCAGTCATGACCTCCATGAAGCGCCCTTCCAGCCTGTCGTCGCTCGCAAGCTCTTGCGTGTCGCGCTGCGCTTGCTCGGGCCTGCGAGCGAAGGCGTACGGTGAGGCGGAGACGGCGCCGACGGAGGGAACCTCAGAGGGGCGCATGGGGCGGCGGGGCGGGTAGGCTGAGGCGACGATGGGTTGCGGGCCGACGGGGACGCCGTTGAACGACAGGTGCGCGGGCTGGGAAAGACGCGCAGCCTGCGGCTGCTGCTGCTGCTGTTGAGGGGTCGAGGGCGGCAGGGGCACGTTGCTCTGCGCTGTCGGCGACGAGCTCGGCGAGTTGCGGGAGGGCAGGTGCGCGGGAGAAGGCTGTGCGACGGTCGCCGCAGCCGGGGCTTGAGGGCCTGCCTGGCCGGGGAACGTGATCACGTCGTTGACGCTCTGTGCGCCCGTCGCGGGCCTCGCACGGTCGCCGCCAACGTGCGGATGCGGCACAGAAGCGAGGCTTGCGCCCGTCGCGCTGCGAGGGAACGACTGCTCTGTCGCGCTACGGGCGGGCGGGCGGCCGAGGAGTTCATCACGCGCGGCTTGGTGGTTCTGAGGCGCAAAGACGGGCAGCGTGTGCGATTGCGGTCCGCCGCGACCCTTCTCGTCATATGACGCCAGGCTGGAGAACGACTGCTGCGCCCACGGCTTCTCGGCGCCGCCCCCGTATGGCCCGCTGCCGGGCGCAAGCGCGTCGTTGCTCGCCCACGCGTCAGCGCTGCCCAGCTCGATGGGCTTGCTCGGCGGCCCGCGACGTCCATTGTTGTCGCCGAGGTTGGTCCAGCCGAGGTTGTCGTCTGCCTTGCGGGCCTTGCGCTTCTTCCAGCAGCAGAAGCCGATGCCGGCGAGGATGGCGACGGCCAAGACACCGCCGCCAATTGCGATGCCGTAGATGGCGCCTGTCGGGAGGCCTGTCGTCGCAGCCGCAGCGCTGCCGCTGGAGGAATTGCCCGCGATGGTGCTCGAGCGCGGGACGCCCGACGACTCGGCCGCGAACGAGTATGAGTAAGAGGCGCTGGTGTGGGTGCGAATGCGGGTTGGCGGAGTGTCTCCGACCGACCGTGTCGCCGTCCCCGATGCAGCGACGCCAGGTCTGTCGCGCAGGAGTGGGTCAGCGGGGGGTTTTCGCGGACGTCGGTGTCGGGAGAATCAGCGCACTGGAAAGAGCTAGATGTCGAGGTGGGCGCGACGAGGTCGGCCGCGCTCTCGACGGCAGTCACTGCTGGTGTCGCAGTGGTCGTGGCAGCTGCGGGCAAAGAGCAGGCCAAGGGTCAGCGCATTCTACGAGGGCGCGCAGTGGAGGGGCACGCACCTCGTCGCCGGGTCGTGGTCGTCCTCACGGCGGCCGTCGTAGTGGCTTCCGTGGTCGCAGCTGCCCTCTGGCGCTTGTGCATGACGCGCCTGTGAATGTCTTGCTGCGGGTGCGCGGTATCGCGCTGCTCGAGGTGGTGCATCTCGGAGAAGGGGGCTTCGTGTTGTGTTGGAGGTGGGGCAAAGAGGGGACGGCCTTGTGGGAGGTGCGTCTCTGGCTCGAACGAGTGTTGGGTGGTGGTTCGAAGACCGAGTGCCTGCCTCGATCCGACTGTGCAGTGCTTGCTCGAGGGGAGCCGATAGTCGAGGGAGCAAGGACGAGGAGCGCGCTTGGAGGAGACGGGGCGCGTGTTGTGAGTCGCGGAGCACGAGCCTCGAGCGTGCGTGCGGACGGCGGGGAGCTCGGGCTGCAGCTGGGAGTGTGCGCACTGCCTGAGTGCAAGCAGCTGGTGCAGGGACTGGGAGAGAGCAGGAGATGGGGAGGTGAGCCGTTGGAAGGAAACCAGCGCGATCGGGGTCCGCGGGAGCGAGCGCGCGTCGACGCGTTTCGCACGCGCACGCACGCGCTTCCTGCCACAATTTGGCCTTCTCAAACTCGCTCGTCGACCTTGCAGGCACTGCACGTGGACGCCGCCGTCGGCTGACTTGCTATTGCCAGCACAGCAGACGAGAAGACTGTACAGTCCCTTCGAATCATCCTGGCTTGACCCGTCCTCGTCGTATCAAAGCGCAACTCGTCACATCTTCGAGGTCTTCCCGCTCCCCGCGCCTCGAAAGCGGCTCCCGCTCGCGCTACTTGATTCGAGCTTCGAGGTGCGTTGTGCTCGTCAACAGCTTCCATCGCACATGTCCAGCGTCCACAAGATCGGTCTAGACCACAACGTCGCCACGTCATGCCAATGCTGGCTCTTGCTTCTTCCTCTCCTCCTGGTCCGCTGAGCGCTCTGCATAGCTTCGGCGAGCGCTGCACGACTGGAGTGAGTGAGCTGCGCACTGTCGACCTTAATTGCCGAGTCGCCCGGGTGCGGCAGTGTAGCCGCGCTCGAGCCGCCTTGTCGGGGGCGCCCGGCTCGCAAGGCGAAGTGACCGCAGGAGCGCAAGTTGAGTACGTCATTTCAAAGGCCGACGATCGCTCACTGCCGTCGAGTGGGACAGAGAGACGATGTCGGCTTGAGCAGACAAGCCATGGTTGGGCAAAGGAGCACGAAGCCGGCCAGCAAGGGTTTGAGTCGAGGCGAACAGAGACTCGCTCTCGTGCAGTCGACGTGCAGTCAGACCCTCGAGCAGCGTCTTAGCGTACCACGCACTTCATGAGAGTCGTCGAGAGTCCAGCCTGCAGTCGCAGCGTTGCCGGGAGCGAGATTGCGAGTGCGACGGCTCCAGTCAACGTCGAGGCCAAGGCAGCCTCTTTCAAGGCGGCTGCCGGACTCCCGTGACAGGCAGACAAGCAGCGTGGCGTCCTGTGCAACGTGCAATCCCTCCAATCGATCGCCTGACTGTGCGCGCAATGCACGCGACGCCTCCGCTCAGACCACTGGACGGCAAGTTCGAGTTGCCGCCGCCCTACTGACCGCCGCGGCCTGTCGGGGACCCGCCGTGAGGGGAGTGTTCGATACAGCCGCACCACTCTGCTTGCAGCGCAGCCTACCGCAAAGCCCAGCCTTGACCCCTGTCCCAGCTACGCCGTCCGAAAGGGGTCGAGCGACTCGAGCTCGATGAGCAGGTCCGCCGGGGGCTGCGCAGGGGCGAGCCAAGACGCTGTCAGCTTCTCTTCGAGGATCTCAACTCTGGGCAATCGAGACAGCGAGAGCAAGAGCACGTACCTCGCCGCTCGTCTCGCCCACCTCCTCCTCCCCTCCCTGACTCTCCCGCTCCCCCTCCTTCTCCCCCGCGCCCGCGCCTCCCTTTTCCTCCATCTCCTCATCGCCCAGCTCCCCCACCCGCATCCTCGGCGTCCTGACACTCTCGACCCTCTCCCCCTCGCGCGCGCCCGTCCCACCGCGCTCGGACCGCTCGCGCAGGAGGTCGGCGCGCTCCCGGGCGAGGGCGGCGGTCGAGCGCGAGGGGTGGGGCGCGGCGCTGGGGAAGGGGGAGGAGGCGGAGGGGGAGGAGGAGCGCGGGGGAGAGTAGGAGTAGCGCAGAGGTGCGCTGGCTGGTGGAGGCGGGGGAGGAGGGTGGTGCAGCCTCGACGGCACCGGCGACGGCGATTGCGCACCAGGGGTGGCGGGCACACCGAGCGCGGAGAGCAGTGCGACGCCAAAGTCGCCGAGCTGCGACGAGCGCGTGTGCGCGCCGACGTGCTGCAGGGTGGCGCGGACGTGCTCGTCGGCGGGGGATGGGGAGGGGGTGACGCACTGCTGCAGGAGGGCAAAGAGGCGCGATGTCTCGGGTGAGACGGACGCGATGGACGCGCGAGCGACGTCGTCACTGAAGGACGGGGGGGTGGGGAGTGATGGGTGGAGGGCGAGCAGCCGAAGGAGCGCAAAGAGGAACGGTTCTTGGAGGAGCGTGACGAGGTCCGCATTCGACCCTGCTGACGTCAGCTCGTCAGTGCGGCGGCGTAGAAGTTGATCGTACGCTCGAGGCTCACGATCGTCCAGCGCCAGCCACCCACCGAGCAGCTCGACCGCCTCCCCCGCCTCCCCCTCCCCCAGCGCCTGCACACTCCCCGCGACCCACAGCCCCGCCACCACGCTCCCCCACCACGCTCTCCCTCCACCGCGCAGCACCCCCCTCGCAAACTCGTTTTGCACCTCGGTCGCAGCGTGCTCGAACGCCGTCAGGACAGGCACGACCAGCGCGGGGGGGACGGAGGTCGGCGCGAGGGCGAGTTCGGGCCGCGAGAGGAGGGCGAGGAGCCGTGGCGCGTGGGGGAGGGACGAGGGTGGGCTGGGGGGAGGAGGAGCAGGGTCGAGGAAGGGGAGGACTTCGAGCACGCGCGAGAGGACGCGCGAGACGTGCTTGCCGCCGCGACGCCCACTCGTGACGCTTGACGTGCTCCGCTCAGACGACTCGGCCGTGTCGCCCGGGGTAGAGGTCGGTACAGCAAGCGTCCCCATGAGCCGCTCGTACTGCATCTCGACGAGCTTGCCGTCCACGCGGCGCAAGAGCGCCAGCGTCGCGCGCCGGATCGCCGCCGAGTCGGGGTGGTCCAGCCCGGAGAGGATCGCACGCCAGGCGTCTTGACCCCAGGGGTGGACGGCGGTGCTGGGAGAGGCGGCGGCAGGCGGCGAGGTGGCGCGGGCTTTGCCTTTGCCTTTGGCGTCGTCTGCAGGGACGGTCGCCCAGGTCGAGGGGGGCAAGCACGCGAGCGCGCGGAGGGCGAACAGCTGGGCGGCTGGGACGCTCGGACTGGTGAGGTGCGTGTCAAGCCGTGCGAGGAGGAGCTTCAGCGTCGACGCGTCCTTCGGAGTCTTGACAGCCTCGGCGGAGAGAAGGGGCACGAGACTGAGCGCAGTGAGCGTGACGCCTGTGAAGTCGAGGCGTCAGCGGTGACACCCATCTGAAGCCAGACTCGCACACGCACCGTCGGAAGCCTCGTTTGCCGTCTCGAGCATCTTGCCCACGACCTCCCAGACCAGCGCCGCGACCTCCTCCTCGAGCTGCGCGTCGAGCTCCTCGCCCTTCCCCTCTCCCTGCGCAAGCTCATCCCGCAAAGCCTTCAGCGCGCGCTCCGTCGCCCACATGCCCTTCACGCCCTTGAAGCGCGTCCTCCTGGCGTCGTCCCCTTCCGACGCGGCAAGGACACGCTGACACAGCTCGACGAGCAGCTGGACTCGCTGTCTCGCTTCGGAAAGTACGGGATACAGAGGCGACGATGGCGAGAGCGCAGACGCGAGTGCGGCGAGGAGCGACAAACTGAGCGGTGCGTGGCGGGACGACGAGCGTGGGCGGCTCCTCCCGGATGAGGACAGCGACGGCGGAGGTGGCAGTACGAGGGAGAGAACGACGTCGCGCGCTTCGGCGACGAGGGATGCTGAGCGTGCCGAGTCGATGTCGTGGGCGCAGCGCAGGAGCGAGAGGAGCGCTTCGAGCGCGAGGCGGCGGATGGGATCGCTGCTGGGCGTGAAGGTCAGCACCTGGGCCTGTTCTCGAGTACATGAACAGACTAACGGGTAGCTAGGATCGAGAAGGAACTCGATCACTCGCTCGCGAATGGCCGGCGCCAACTCTGGCGAAGCGAGCGAAGGGTTCGCGGCCGCGCGCAGTGCGCCCGCCCAGCGCGCCTCGGCTTTGTGGGCGCCAGTCGGCGTGTAAAGGTCCTGTGCGAGTGAAGCGTGAGCCATTGACTGGAGGGCAGAGAGGAACAGCGAGCACGACGGACGCTGCGGATGGTGTTGACGAGGAGGAGCTTGAGCGGGTGAGGCTCGAGGGGCGAGAAGAGCTCGGCGCAGGCGCGGTAGCCTGCACAGTGATCGTCAGCGGTGTGACGGGTGTCCACCGCAAGAGGAGCGCGACGCACCCATGTCGCGGTCCACGAGGCTCCCCTGTCCTCCTCCGCCCGCGAGCTTGACAGCGACGGGCAGAGCCCACGCCGCATCGAAGAGCTCGTCGTCTGCCGCGACAAGAGGTTGACCGGGGACGTGCACACGCTGCGCGCGTGCGTACAGGACGAGGACGAGGTCGTGGCGGGCGGTGCTCTGCGGCCCCCCCACTCTCGGGTCAGCCGACTCGAGGGCAAGTCAGCGAGCGGGAGAGGGACGGACGGTCGAAGGTGCGCGGTTGGTCCAGCTTGACTTTATCTTGTCGAGGCATGCACCGAGAATCCGGTTGGTCTCCTAGGAGGGGCGCATCAGCTCGAGCGACTCCCTCGGTGGGGGAACGAGGAGGGCAACGTGGGCTCACGTCGTTCGAGTGGGACTGTTCGACTGCGTGTACGAGCTTGTAGTGCTGTGGAGACAAGGCAGTGCTGCTCGCGTAGGGCCCTAGGTGGGCGTGTGCCGCCATGGCTGCACCGGGGTCAAGCCAACCCTGGGCCGCCCTTCCTCCTCCCGCCTTTCCCCGCGCGCTTCAACACGCTTGCACCAAGTGACGCTACTACTGCCACCAGGGAGGCTTCTCAACCACCTGCGAGGACCTACCCGACGTTCGCGCGCCGCCTCAGGTGCCGAGTTGTCATCATCCGACTCGGCCATCCTCATCAGCTCGACCGTCCTCGTCGCCCGGGCCCTCATCTAGTGACAGTCTGGCCCCTTGTGTGCTCTCACATGAGCCAGGGCAACCAACGCCCGCCCGGCGGGTCAGGCCTCCCGCCCCCGTCCGGCCCCTCCTCCAGCTCCCTCCTCAACCGGCTCGGCAACAAGGCGCCTGCCCCCACTCCGCCCAACAAGGACAAGCCGCCGTCGTCAACGGGGCCCGCCAACGGGGGCGGGTCGACCTCGCAAAGCGTGAGCTCGCTGCCTCGCAGGCCTCCCTTACCCTCCCCTCCCCTCCCTTCCCCGACCTGACCTTGGCCTCTCCTCGCTCAAACAGCTCGCCTCCCGCTTCTCGAAGCGTAACCAGGCCTTTAAGGTACCAACCGGCCCAGCCGCGTCCAAACAGGTCCCGCTCGCGCGGCGCATGACTGTCACTCAGCCTGCGCCGTCGGCCAAGGCGCCCGCACCGCCCCTGCACTCGTCGCCGACGCACTCCACCTCGACGTCGAGCAAGCCTGCCGCGCGGCCCACTCCGCCAAGGCGGTCGACGAGTGGCTCTTACCGCAACTCGCTGGTCGGCCGCCTGGGACAGGCCCCCAAAGGCGCAGCAGCGGCGACGAACGGGGCGACCAGCTCTCAGGCGAAGGCGCCGCCTGCCGCAAAGGTTGCGGCTCGTCTCTCTCCTGAGCAGTCGCGCTCGCTCTCGCAGCGGATCGACGCGCCCTCGACCGCACCGTCAAAGTCCGGCACCCCGTCAGGGACGAGCTCGAGCAACGCGGCGGCCAGCTCGTCCAACGGGCAGAGTTCATCTACCGGGCTCTCGCTCGTGGAGCGCGTGTCGTCGTCGGCGGCGGCGACGTCGGCGGCCGCGGCGAGTCAGGCGGCTGCGACGAGTCACGCGGCGATGAGTCAGGCGCAGGCTGCCGTCTCATCATTCTCCGCCGGGTGGACCCCGCCCCCGACGTTGCGTCCAGCGACAGTGCCCTGGCCGAGCACCGCGTCTTGGTCAGGCACGACGCCCGCTCCGCGTGCCAACGCCCCGCCCAGTCAAGCGGCCAAGGGACCGCCCCCTGTTGTTCCCAGGCAGGAGCCGCGCCCGACGTCGCAGCCACAATCAAAACCGCAGGCACAGGCCCAGTCGCGACCCCCGTCCGCGCCCCGTCAGGACCACGCTCCGCGCCAGGACGCCGCTTCGCGCCCTCCACCACCTTCTCGCCCCCCGCCGCCTTCTCGCCCCTCGCCTCCACCCCGACCGGCACCCACCACCCGCCGCATCACGCCGCCACCTCGGGACACCCGGCCTCCCCGCCCCGAGCCCCAAGCACGCCGCGACCCGCGCGACCTGCCGCCCCCTCCGCGCCGGCGCGACGACTACTACCGCCGCTCGCGCTCGCGCTCGCCCGACTACCGCGACGACAGGCGGGGCGACAGGTACAAGCGGTCGCCTGGCCCGCGCGACCGGGACAGGGAGGAGCGCAACGGGCGGTACGGGAGGAGGCCTGACCCGCGAGACGAGCCCCGGTCGGCGAGAGGGTACGATGCACGCCCGCCTCCGCCTTCGCGCCCGCCTGCACCGCGCGACGCGGCGCCTTTGGCGTCGGCGGCCTCGTCGCGCCCAGAACCGCCGTCGCGCCCTCCGCCTCCCTCGCGCCCGGACTCGCGTGGTGCGCAGCCTTCCCAGCCCAAGGCTGCCCCTCACGCAGCGCCCACTGCCCCGGCCGCGTCTTCCTCCTCCACGGCCTCGGCGCCGCCCCGCTGGGCACCCACCTTCCAGCCGGCCCCCAAGCCCAAGCCCCCAGCCCCGGCCGCCCCGCCCAGCCCCTCCGGCGCGGCGCTCCCTCCCCGTCCAGTGCTCCCGCTCGGCCCGTCGACCGCGCCCCCTCCACCCGCCGCCTTCCCCCCGCCCGCCGCCCGTCCTCGCTCCGCACCCCGGCCCGCGCCGCAAGCCGCGCAGCCGCCTCGTGCCACGCCCTCGCCCCACGCAGCTGCGGCTGCAGCCGAGGCGGGGACGCCGCCTGGTCCGCCGCCGCGCGCAGTGCCGGCGGGGACGCCGCCGCCGAGGGCGCCGCCCCCGCTGAGGCTTGTGCCTGGCGGTGGGCCGCCGGCGGCGCAGAGTCAGCCGGGTGCGCAGGCGCAGGCGCAGACGCAGCGGCAGACGCAGGCTCAGCAGGCTCAGCAGGCTCCGCCGCCGCGGCACGCCGCACAGGCGGCGTCTCAGCAGCCTGCGCGGGCGCAGCCACCACGGCCGCAACCGCAGGCGACACCGGCGGCGGCGGCAGCACAGGCCCCTCAGGCCCAGCCTCAGCAGCAGCAGCAGCAGCAGCAGCAGCGGCAGCAGCCCCCTCCGGCGCAGCCTCCCGCTTCTCAGCCCGCCCCGCGAGCACAGCCCACTCCCGGCGCGCCCGCCGCCCCCGCCTCCGCCCCCGCCACACGCGTCAAGCCCGAGCCGTCCTCGCCCGTCCTCCCCCCGCGCGGCGGCCCCGTCGCCGCAGCAGAGGACGCCAAGCCCCTCCTCGCGCGGCTGGGGCCCCTACCGCGCGGCGGTGGGGCGCTCACGGCCGAGGAGCAGCGCACGTGGCAGGAGCGGGCGGACGAGCTCCGCGCGGCGGAGAAGAGGGCGGCGGAGCTGAGGGCGCTCGAGGCGAGGGAGGAGGAGGAGAGGAGGAGGAGGGCGGAGGAGGAGGAGAGGGAGATGAGGGAGAGGGAAAGGGAAAGGGAGAAGGAGAGGGTGAGGGAGGAGAAGGAGAAGAAGGAGCGGGAGGAGCGGGAGAGGGTGGAGCGCGAGAAGGAGGCGCTTGACAAGGAGGCGCGCGACAGGGAGGCACGCGACAAGGAGGCGCGCGAGAGGGAGGCACGCGACAAGGAGGCGCGCGACAAAGAGCAGGACCGCAAGAAGGAGGAGGACCGCAAGGCGGCGGACGGACGCGCCAAGGAGGAGGAGCAGCGCCAGGCTCTAGAGCGCCTCGAGGCGGGGCTCGACCTGATGGTCCAGGAGCGGGCGGCCGAGCTCGCCCGTGAGACCGAGCAGCGCGTTGCGGCTCAGGCGCGCGCAGATGTCGAGCGGCGTGCGACGGTTGAGCAGCGGTTGGCGGCCGAGCGGCGCACCTCCGCGGGACAACAGCAGCAACAGCAACAGCAGCAGCAGCAGCAACCGGGGGGTCAAGACCGCGCGACAACCCTTCGCCTGGCGGAGGAACGTGCCGTCGCCGAGCTGCGCGCCGCCGAAGCCGAGCTGCGTGACGCCGAGGCACGCGCGGCAGAGCGCCAGGCGAGGAAGGAGGAGCGCGCGGCGTCTGCCGAAGCTGCGAGCAGAGGGAGGGGGCCCGCGGCGCGCGAGTCGACCGCCGAGGGCATCGCGCGCGAGATCGAGCTGAGGCGGCTTGTGGCGGAGAGGAGTCGCCGGGCAAAGTCGGCGGCGAGGGCGCGCAACACGACGAGCGAGGGCGGGTCGAGTATCGGGGCGGCGTCGGATCCGGGAGACGGCGACTATGTGATGGACGAGGACAACGAGGCGCGTTCCCACTCTCTCCGGGCTGACTCTGCAGCGTCGACTCACGCTCTTCGCAACGCTACAGGGAGAGAACGGAGCGGGGTCCACGACTCAACCGGCGTCGGCACCCACTTGGGGTTCGTCGTCTCGTCTCTCTCTCTCGCTCAAACCGCGCCCGCTGAATGATTCCCCACGCGCTCGACGAACACAGAGGCGCAAGTCCCGCCTCTCCAGGACCACGTGCAATACGACTGGTCTCGCTCAAGCTCGATCCCCTCTCTCGCCGCCATCCTCGCTCAGCGCGAAGAGATTTTCACCAAGCAGCGCGCCTTCAACGATCGTGCGTTGCGCCGTGGCCTCCGCGCGCTCGCTGCAAGACGGCACAGACTGACCCGACCGCCGCATCCCTCAGCCGAGCTGCAGCGCAAGTCGCAGGACCTCATCGCGGCCAAGCTCGCAACGTACGCCCGCTCCGGCAACTTCAGCACGTTTGGCTACAAGGTCAGCGCGTACTGTTCGTTCAGCCGCGCCGTCAACATCCCGCCCTGGCCCGTCACGCCACCGGTCGTCGCGCTCTTTGTGCACCAGAACAGCTACTACGCGACGAGCTCCCGCGGGGTGCTCGTCACGGCGTTCAACATGGTGCACAAGGTGTGCCGCGAGCTGTGGGAGACGGTGCCGGGCTTCAGGGAACTGCTCGAGTGGCCGGGCGCGCAGGGGGCCGTCGTCGAGTGGAAGAGGGGCTCTCGTGCGTCCCCCGACTCTCGACGTGGGCGTCCCGTGCTGCACTGACCCTGCTGTACATACAGCCGACGGGTCCACCGAGACCAAGGCGGGACGCGCGACGCGCAAGACGAGGGCAGCACGAGACGGTGACTCGGCGGGCGTCGACGAGGACGACGAGAGCGAGACGGGCGGCGCATGGGTGCGCTCACTTCCTCGCCCTGCCGGTCTTCTCAAACCTAATCTCTTGTGTGTGCCCAACGTGCAGGACGACCAAGAGTATATCGACGGTGGCGCGCGAAAGCCCGTGCGGCAGTTCGCGTGTCCCGGGTTCCCCGCCGTCGGCGACACGTTCCCCTCTTGCCAAGCCGCGCACGAGGCGGCTGCAGCGGCCATGATACCCGTCTACGGCAACGGCCTCGACGCTTCCAAGGCGCACCTCATCCGGTGCAACCAGCACGGCCAAGGCTGCCCCGTCCAGATTCACCTCGGCGCGGGCGGCCGACCGTGGCGCGTGCTCGCGTCGAGCGTCTTTGAGCACAACCACGGGCGCGACCCGAGGATTGTCAAGAACCCGGCGTGGAGGCCCGTCATCAAGAACGCGGCGGCGCGGCGGGCGGTCGAGAGGCGTGACGCGCAGGTGCGTGCTTTCTCGAGCTCAAGCAGGTCACAGGCTGACGAGCACTCTCTCAACGCACCCAGCACGGTGTCCGCACCACGCAGATTCCGAGGAAGCGCGAGGGGAACCCTGAGCCGGATGCGCCAGCAGCCAAGAAGCAGGCCCTGGGGCAGTCGAGCGCGCCCGAGCCAAAGGACTCGCTCGTCGTCGTACCAGGCCCTGCTTCCCCAGCGCCGGCAGGCGAGTCCGCCGCTGCTCGCGGCGGCGGCGGGTTCGCAGACGACTCTGCAGAGCCAGAGTCGAAGGCGGACGTCCTTCCCCCCGCCGCCGCCTCGCCCGCGACGACGCCCGGCCCCTCTTCCGCCCCAACTCCCGCCCGCCGTGTCCGCCTCTCTTCCGTACTCAACGCGCCCCCGCCCGACCCTTCCGCCTTCCTCGCCGACCTGACCGCCTTCCTCACCGGCCTCGACCCCTCGCTCGCTCCTCTCGCCCAGGTCCTCGTCGGCTGCGGCATGTCGTCCCTGCGCGACCTGCGCGCGTTCGTCCAGTTCGAGCCGTCGACGCGTATGGCGCTGTACGAGGACCTGCTCGCGTCGGCGTCGGGTGGGAACGACGCGGCCATGCTCGACGTCGAGCTCGTCGAGCGGCTCGAGGAGCTGCTCACGGGTGCGCAGGCGGCGAAGTGGCGCTGACGGGTGCAAGCTGATAACGAGG
Organism: Rhodotorula diobovata; assembly: GCA_006352295.1. Classification (NCBI taxonomy): domain Eukaryota; kingdom Fungi; phylum Basidiomycota; class Microbotryomycetes; order Sporidiobolales; family Sporidiobolaceae; genus Rhodotorula; species Rhodotorula diobovata. The sequence continues at coordinate 138,630 of SOZI01000024.1, read as the reverse complement.
TGCGTAATCTGATGCAGCACCGCTGCGCTTCGTTGAGCTTGCAAGGTCCTAGCATGTTCTGCATTCCAGTCCAGCTGTTGTCACTCTCAGTCGCGCTTTGCCCGAGACTCGCAAGGGACTGGACCCGCGCTGGACTGGGCTGTAGCTGCGGGAACAGCGAGCGCTGGTCGACGTTCTTGTCGGTAGAGCTGGCAAGGTTGGAATTAAGACACGCGCAAGCGATCACGCATCGACGCTGCGGCGGTCGGCCGAGGGAAGGTCGCGCTCGCTCGAGAAGGAGCGCGCGCTGCCCTCCAGCTGTGCCCCGCCTTCACGCCCTCCTCCCTCGCTCCCGTGCCTCGAGTCAAGCTCAACAACACGCTTGTCCACACCTCGCACCGACTCGGCACGTAGCAGCAGGCCGCACGAGCGACGCAAGCTCCGAGGCCCGCCATGTCGTCGGCGTCGTTCTTGGGCGTCCCCCTGGGCCTCATCTCGCTCGTGACCCTGACGGTGCAGAACTCGGCCCTGACCATCGTCCTCCACTACGTGCGTCCCTCTTTGCCCTATCCACACCCTCCGACAGGCGAACCAACGAGGCCAGAGTTGACTGACGCTCCGCTTCCCGCCTCGCCCTGCAACGTTCCGCCGCCTCGCCGTGCATCTGCCCACTGGACGCGGTCCTGCAGTCCCGGATCTCGGTCCCTGCAGACCGCATGTACAATGCAGCGGCGGCCGTCCTCCTCAACGAGCTCCTGAAGGGCTCCATCTCGCTCGCCATCGCGTTCCGCAACGCCGTCCTCGCAACGTCCGACCCACGCAGCGGCGACTACGCTCGCCTCGCAACAGACGACGACCTGGACGGCAGGCGGCGAGGCGTACCGGGCGGCGGTGGTTCGGACCTCGGGCGGGCAAAGTACGCCGGCGCCAAGATGCTCCGCGAGGTCTTCAGCGGCGACTGCTGGAAGCTGTCCATCCCGGCGTGCCTCTACGTCATCCAGAACAACGTGCGCTCTCGCCGTGTCTCTGCGTGTCGACGACCCAGGGCTAACCTCGTTCCGCTCGCACACAGCTGCAATTCGTCGCCGCGTCCAACCTCGACGTGCCGACGTTCCAGGTGACCTACAACCTCAAGATCCTGACGACCGCCCTATTCTCTGTCGTCCTCCTGCGCCGTCGCCTCTCGGCCAAGAAGTGGTTCGCGCTGCTGTTCCTCGCCGCGGGCGTCGGCGTCGTCCAGCTCCAGTCGTCCGCCGCAACCGGCTCGTCCTCGTCGCACGGCTCGCACGAGATGGACAAGGCCAAAGGGCTCCTCGCCGTCTTCTGCGCGTGCATGACGTCTGGACTCGCGGGCGTCTACTTTGAGATGGTGCTCAAGGGGAGCAAGGCCGACCTGTGGATCCGCAACGTCCAGCTGTCCTTCTTCTCGCTCGTGCCCGCCATGTGCGCCGTCTTTGCGCCGGGCTTTTCGCTCGTCGGCGGACCGGCAAAGCCCGATCCGATGGCGGGCCAGCCGGTCTTTGCCAACTTTGGCGCGTGGGCGTGGGGTGTCGTCCTCATCCAGGTGCGTGCCCCTCCTCTTTGTGTGACTCTCTAGTGCTGTGGCTGACATTTCCGTCCGCGCGAGTGCAGGTTTTCGGCGGTCTCATCACTGCGCTCGTCATCCGCTACAGGTACGCGTCTCGCCGCTCTGTACTCCCGGGTCTGCCTCCGTTGGCTAACGCTCACCGACGCGTGCAGCGACAACATCATGAAGGGCTTTGCGACGTCGCTCGCCATCGTGCTGTCGTTCTGCGCCGGCATCGTCCTGTTCGACTTCCACGTGACGGCGTCGTTCCTCGTCGGCACGTGCATGGTCGTCGCGAGCACCTACCTGTACAACTCGCCCGACGCTGCTACCCGCCGTGGCGGCGCCGAAGGCCCTCTCCCGACGTCGCTTCCCTCACCCTCGCTCGCCAAAGGGCCTTACAACCCTCCGCTCATGTCGCACTCGCACCACCACGGCCGCACCGAGTCGAACGGCAGCGCGTCATCGTCCATGGGTGCCACCTCGCTGCACCACCACCACCACCACCCTGCCGCCGCGCCCCTCGGGCAGCACCCCCACGCCTCGGCGATGCGCATCTCGACCGGCTCGACCTCGAGCGCGTCCACCTCGGCCTCGTCCTCGCACCGCCGCCCCAACCCGCAGTCGATCTCGCCCGGCGCCCAGACGCCAGACCACACGGTCAGCAACGTCTTCCCGCTGACGGCCCTCCCGTCGTCGCGGCGCGCGAGCGAGGACGCGGCACAGGTGCCGCTCGGGCCGGACGCGGCTCAGGCGCCGCTCGTGCCCCTGGCTGGGGAGGCGGCCGTCGCGCGGCAGGCGGCGGCGGAGCTTGGCGGCGGCGGGGGAGAGGGGTACTCGAGCGGGAGGACGACAGCGCCGGGGAGCCCGGACCCGGCGATGAGGAGCAGGAGCCCGCTACCGAACAACAGCAGGTGGTCTTGAGCTGGGCGCCATCGTCCTCGTCGCGCGGGGGAAGGCGCACAAATCGGCGAGGAGGTCAGGCTTGTCGACGGGCGTTCGTTTTGTCGGGTCGGTCAGTTTTGCCGTGCGCGCGTGTGCCCTGTTTTTTGGTTACCCTTAGCGGCGTCGTTCTCCCTACATACATCTCTCTCTCTCCTCTATTTGCATTGCGCTCGTTCCACACTCTCGTTTCGCCGCGCCTGTCTTCGCGGACGAGGAAAGCCGGGAGGCGCATCGCGCGTCGTCGTCCGCTCCAGACAGAGCCTGCTCTCACCGCTGCCGTCCTGCCCCTCCCTTCTCGCCAGACAGCACATTGACATCAGGTGCCTGGACATGCTCACAACAGCCGGTTCGACAGCCTCGCGACGCCCCCGCGCCAGTTGCGCATCCCGCCCATCTTGAGCGCCCCCTGCGCATGCTGCACCGCGTGGTACCCCTCCGCGACGTCCTGCAGCTGCAGCTGCAGCCGCAGCTGCGTCGGCACCAGCGCAGCCTGTGCCCCCTCCGCCGCCGCCGCGCCCTCCCCGCCCTCCCCGCCGTCCTTGCTCACGGCGGCGTGCGCGAGCGCGGGGACGACCTCTGTCGAGACGAGCGGGGCGGAGAAGAGCGAGGTCGGCACCTCGAGGGGTCTGCGGGTCGGGGGGGAGGAGGGGCTCGCTGCGGACGAGGCGTGGGTGGTGGTCGTCGGTGCCTCGAGGCCCTTGCGCGGGGGAGGCGGCTTGGTGTCCCCGGCGGCGGCGTCGTCCTTGTGAGGCTTCTTGGGCGACCTCGCCCTGCCCCTCGCGTCCGCACTCTCACCCTCCCCGTCCCCCTCTGCCACCCGCTTCGCCTCTCCCTCCTCCTCCTCCTCCTCCTCCTCCCCCTCCTCCTCCTCCTCCTCCCTCCTCCTCTTCCTCGCCTCGCACCTCTCCCTCCTCTCCCTCGCCTCCGCACTCCGCCGCCCATGCGCGACCCCGGCGTCACACAGCGCGAGGACACACTCGTACGCGAGGAAGCCGAGGACGTCCATGACTTCGTCCGAGAGGGGCGCGACCGTGTCGAGCAGGGACGGGAGCGAGAGGAAGTCGCGGAACTTTTTGCCTGCGCGCGCGCGCCGCGGAGGGTGTGTGTTTTGGAGGAGCGTGTGAGTTTGTGGGTGCACCGCAACTGCGACTGCGACTGCGAGGAAGGAGGGAGAGAGGAGGAGAAGGGCAGGCGAGGACGCACTCTTGCGGTAGACGAACGAGGCCTGCCTCGCCTGGGCATAGTGCTCATACTCGTCCCTCGTCATCCTCCTCGTCACGTCGTCAGCCTCCCTCAGCCTCTGCTTGTTGACTTCGTACGCGTCGGCCGCCTCGTGGTCCTCGAGCTCCGAGGGGTCCCCGCCGTCGCCCGCTGCTGCGGCAGAGCTGGCGCCGAGGTAGTCGGCCCAGGCGTCGCCGAGCTCCCACGGGAGTCGGACAACGTTCTTGATGACCTTGAGGGTCTTGTCTGTGGGGGGGGGTCGTGGTTCAGGGCTCGAGACGCGACAGGCAAGACGAGAGAGAGATGCGCACCCGACACGGGCTCCTCCATGCCGTCCGTCTCGTCGTCGGCTTCGTTGGGCTCCTTGAGCTTGCGGCGCACGTCGCGCCAGCTGAGGTAGCTCCGGAGGCGGTTGACCTTGGCGCGGTCGTGCCGCACGAGGAAGACGAGGTCCTCGACGGCGATGGTGCGTGTCGCGCGGCGGGCGGCCTGGGCGCGGGCTTGGGTCACCTGCGATGAGAGGGGAGCTCAGTCAGTCACTGAGGAGGATCACAAGGGGGAACGAGGCGCACGAGTTCGGCCATTTCGGCGCGGACGGCGTCCTCGAGGTACAGGGGGAGGTCGTCGTCTGGGTCCTTGATGCCCGTGCAGACAAAGACCATGGCTGCGATCTCTTGGGTGTAGACGTATCTGGGTTTGGGCTGTGCGAGGGTGGCCATGGGTTGAGACTTGTTTGGCCCGCGAAGCGAGCTGTGGGCTTGAGGGCGAGGAGGGGGACGAAGTGACGACGACAAGGGCGGCTCTCGGGGCGGGGTGTGCTAGTCTCGAGGGGAGCTTTGAGTGACGTTGAACGAGGTCTAAAGGCTGTGCTCGAGAGAGGCGAGGACGGCGGCGACGAGGTCCGCGGCGATGAGAGCGTCTCGAGAGGAGACGACTCTCCCTGACCTCGTCAACCAGCCACTCACACCCCCGCCATGAGCCTCTTTGCGAGTGGATCCCGCACACTGTACCGCGCAGCAGCCGCACCCCTGCGCACCCGCCCCTTTGCGACGGCCCCGACCACCACCACCTCGCCCGTCGAGCAGGAGCAATCTTCCCCGGCTCCCGCCCCGACCCCGACCCCGACGCCCTTGCCAGGCAGTGCCGTCCTCCCAGAAGCATTCCGCGCACAGGCCACCTCGAGCGCGCCTTCCCCCGCCGCCCCGGCCACCCGCTCGTCCCGCTCCCCTGCCCCTACCCCGGCCGCCTTCCAAGCCGGCACCTTCCTCCAGCAGAGCAACGCCCGCGCGAGGGCTCACCGCCTCACCCAGCCCTACAAACTCCACGTCTACTCGACCCGCAACAACACGATCCTCACCCTCTCGACCGCGCCCACCACCTCCACGGCGTCGTCCTCGGAGGGCGCCGCCGCGCTGCAGCACCCGGTCGCGTGGGTCTCGGCCGGCAACGCAGGCTACAAGGGCGCCGCCCGCGGGACGTACGACGCCGCGGTCGAGGTCGCCCTGCGCATGTTCCGCAAGATCCAGGACCTCGTCGACCCCCCGGTCCTCGCCGGCGGACAGCGCGTCAAGGCGGCGGGCCCGCCCCCGACCGAGCTCGAGGTCGTGTGGAAGGGGTTCGGACAGGGGAGGGACGCCGTCTTCAGGACGCTCATGGGGGCCGAGGGGGACGGGGTGCGCGGGCTGGTGCGCAGGGTGACGGACGCCGTGAGCCCTGCCCCCTTGCCTTCTGGTCCTACGTGCCTCGGGTCCAGCACGGGAGTGGCTGACTCGCCTTGTTTGCCTTCTCAAGACGCCCCTCAAGGTCGGGGGAACCCGCCCCAAGAAGCGGCGAGTGTGCGTCGTCGTCCTGCCTTTTTCATTTCCGCCTCGTGCGCCCAGTCGCCCGTGCCCTGACCCTTTGCCCTCGCTGCTCGCAGCATCTGAGGAGGCGTGTTTCGTTGGTGGCGCCGTTGTAGTCTTCGTGAGTGCAAGAGAGCACGTGCGGGACTTGACCTCGCGATGACGGTCGGCGAGAGAGAGCGCACACGCTCGCACCGCATCCGGACCTTGCGCGGTCTCTCGCACAACGACCGAACGAAGGGGGCAACCGAATGCGACCCTACTTGGCACCCCTCGCGACTCTCAAGCACTCGTCGGCCAACCCCGGGTCGTGCGGGTCGACGACGACAAAGACGTCCCTCCCCTCGTCGCGGAGCAACCTGGTCCCCTCGCACTCGACAAAGTCGCTTGGCTCCTCGCACCCGATGAAGACGCGGCGGATCCCCGTCGCGAGGACGCGCTGCACGCAGGGGGTGTTGCCGCTCAGGCGCGTCGAGCAGGGCTCCATGGTCGTGTAGAGGCTTGCGCCGTCGAGGAGGGGGTGAGGCCCCGCGAACGAGGACGAGGACGAAGTCGAGGACGCGGCGAGCTTGTCGAGGGCGCACTGCTCGGCGTGGGTGTTGCCGGGGAGCTCGCGCGAGTAGCCCGTTGCGAGGACTCGGGCGGGGTGAGAGGCGGAGGGGGACGAGACGACGAGGGCGCCGACGCAGAAAGCTGTGGGGACCGGGGTCGACTTGCGGGCCTCGGCGAGGGCGAGGCGCATGAAGTGGATGTGCTCTGGGGCTGTATGAGGAGGGGGGAACGGAGTGAGCCGAGCCGAGCGGGGAGGAGAGGGGAGGGGAGGGGCGGTGCAGAGTCGAGTCGAGTCGAGTCGAGGAAAGGGAGGAGGGGGGAGACAAAGCGCACCGGTGGTGGTTGGCGTTGGGCATGCGGGCATCTTGGCTCGAGTGTGTAGATCAACCAGAGCAGCAGAGCGAGCGAGAGAGTGTTGGCCGCTCGAGTCGCGTCGGTTGCCCGAATTCCGGGCGCGCCTCCTCCTCTCGGAATCTCGGGAGTCTCTCGACGCCCCTTGTGTCGCTCCGCCTCGCCGCCTACATCCCCTGACAGCCCACATGACACGCTAGCCACACTCTCTCCCAACACTCGAACCAGCCAGCCGCACCCCGTCCTCGCCAACCCCCCTGTCCCGTCCCCCTCCTCCGGGATGGCCATGCCGGCGCGCAGGCTCGCTCATCGCCCTCACCACAAAGCACCGCACCGCAGACCGCCCCCGTCGACACAGTCACCCAAGCGCTGCCATGCTGCCGCCGCCGCCGCCTACGCCGACGCCGTCGCCAGGTTCCTCGCCTCGCTCTTCTCGTCCTTCGGCGCCTACCTCGCAACCCACCAGACCCTCTCGCTCATGTCGACCGGCCTCTTGATCTGCAGCCTCCTCTCGCCCGCCATCATCCTCACCTTCTCCCCCTCGGGCTCCATCTTTGACCTGAGCGCGAGCGCCATCACGCGCCGCGGTCGGGGCGAACTCGTGTGGGAGCTCGACGCCCTCCGCCGCGAGGGCCTCATCTCGACAGAGGAGGACGTCTGCTGGGAACGCGTCCGGACCTACTACGACCGCACCGGCCGCGAAGGCGGCGGGAGACGCATCCGCGTCGAGCAGGTCCTCGTCCCCGTCGTCGGCGCGGGCGCGGGCGCGACGGCTCACCGCGGGACCGTCACCAAGGGCGTCTTGCACCGCACGATGCGCGTGCAGAGGGAGCTCGAGCGGAGACTGCTCAGGGGGGACGTGCCGGGCAACACGTGCCTGCGTGTGGGCGGCGCAGAGGGTCCCGAAGAGAGGTGCGCCGTGCTGAGCCCGGTCGGGTGGTGGCAGGACGAGCAGGCCTTGCTGCGAGACGACGATGTCCATCGTACGCTCAGTGGGGTCGCGCCCGGTGGGCCGGCGTCGGCCCTCGCGGGCGTGCCGTTGACGCTCTCCGAGACGTTTGTCGGGGTCGGACGGGACCGCCAGGTGCGTCTTGTCTCTCTCTGTTGGGCCCTTGAGCATTCTCGTGAATGGCTCCTGACAACTCCAAATCGCACAGGGCACCGTCAAGTCTGCGCAGCAGCTCGTCATCACCTTCTTCCTCGATGACGGACCCTTCCCCCAGTCGCCCTCACTCCCCTCGCCGGCGAACCTGACGCGCTACGAAGACTCGGCCCGCGACGCCGCGACGCGCGCGTGGCGCCAAGCAGTGCACGACGTCGTCGACCACAAAGGGTGGGGCAGCACGCCTGCCCCGGCGTCGCTCGACCCCATGGGGATCACGACCGCCAACAAGGGGCCGACGAGGCACGTCCTCCTCAAGTTCCTCCCGCACCTGACGGTCGCGGCTCACCCGCGGAGGCTCGAGAACCTCATCTACGGCGTCGGGTACCTCCTCGTCACGCTGTACGTGTGGCGCTACATTGGCAAGCTGCGCGCGCACTCCAAGATGGGGTTGCTCGTCACGGGCGTGGTCGAACTCGCGGCTTCGGGAGTCATGAGCGTCAGCATATGCTGGCTCATGGGGTGGGACCTCGGACTCGTGCCCTGGTGCGTCCTCGTCGCAGCTCGTTTCCTCCCACCCCTCCCCGTCCCGTCCCCTGGCCCTGACAAACGCACCTCTCCGACAGGAACCTCCTCGCCTTCCTCGTCCTCACGTCCGGCCTCGACAACATGATCCTCGTCCTGCGCGCCATCGCGAGCACCGACGTCAACCTCCCCGTCCCGCAGCGCATGTCGGTTGGGCTGCGCACCGTCGGCGTCGAGATGACGGCCTTGCTCGCCGTCGAGGAGCTCATGGCGCTTGGCCTGTTGTGGTGGGTCGAGATCAGCGTGCGTACTCTCCGCGCCTCGTCTTCCGGGAAAGGGAGCGCCGAGCTGACCGCGCTCGAGTCTTGACGCAGGTCATGCGCGAGTGGATCCGCTTCGGCGCCGTCGTCCTCGTCGTCGACTACTTCCTCGAGCTCACCTTTTTCTCGACGGTCCTCTCGATCGACATCCAGCGGCTCGAACTCGCCGACCTCCTCGTGCAGAACCCTGCCGCGCAGTACCAGGCTGTCGCCTCCTCCGTGTCGCAGAGCAAGGCGGACGCGGCGACGTCGCCCAACAGGGGGACGTTTCGCCAGTCGGCGAGGTCGGCGTGGAACGTGCTGCGGCAGCGGCCGGCCAAGACGGCCACGGTGGCGTTCTTGTGGTTCATCAACGTCATCCTCTGGGCTTTGTGAGCTCGACCCTCCCAATGACCTGCTGCTGAACTTGCGGCCAGCTCACTCGCGCGAGTCGTGCGCCCACAGCTACGGCAGCGAGCACTACCTTCCCGCCGCGTGCTCGCACACGGCCCTCTCCTCCGACCGCCCTTTCCTCGCCCCGTCCCTCTCGCCCGCCGTGTCGCGCTCCTTGCGCCTCGGCCGTTCCGCCGCAGACCCCGCCTCGTCCTCGTACCTCGACGTCCCCGCCGGCGCCGGCGCCGCCTTCTGGCACCTCGTCAACCCCACGAACGCCACGAGCGTCCAGGTCTATCTCGAGCCGCCGGTCTCGGTCCAGTTCTTCACGGACGATGCCCTCGCCGCACCAGAGAGTCTCGACCTCCTGTCGTCGTCGCACAGCGCCTACGGCCACGGCCACGGCTACGGCGCGCACGAGTCGTCGTTCGTGACAAAGGCGGCGCTCGTCGTCCTCCCCATCGCGGTCGTCATGGCGCTCTTGTACCTCCTCTTGCTGTACCTCCTCAAGGACGCCGAACTCCTCCAGGCGCACTGGGGCAGCGAGGAACGCCTCGGCGGGCCCGAACGCCGCAGGAGGATGGCGCAGGACAGGAGGAACAAGGGACCGGGGGCGGGCGTCGAGAAGGTCAAGGCGCTCGGGACGAGACATACCGGCGACGTCGAGCTCGTTGCGAGCGGTGGGGACGCGATCGTCAGCTGGGCGGCGCTCGAGGGGAGCTTGCAGGTGTCCAAGGGCGGGCGGGACGAGCTGGCGACCGCGTTCGCGCACGACGTCGCGCCCGCAGGAGAGGTTGTCTCGCTCCTCGCGCTCGCGGTTGACCCAGAGGGCCGCTTCACCGCCGCCGCGACGTCCCGAGGCCGCGTCCTCGTCTTCCCCCTCGAGCGCGGCTCCACCCCCCTCTCGTCCGGCCCCTCCACTTCCGCCCCCTCACCCGTCGTCGCCCTCCTCGCCGAGTCCGCCACACAGCCCGCCTCACCCGCACGCTCGCCGGACGAGCCCGCGACGCTGAGTGCGCCTGCGCCGCCGACGAACAGCATCAGCAGGGGCCGCACGCCCGAGCCGCCGGCGCCGGCGGCGTTCTATAGCCTCCATCGCGACGGTGCCGTCGTGCGCTGGGAGTGCGGGGCAGGCGTCACGAGTGCGGTCGTGGTTGCATCGTCGGCACGAGCAGCAGCGGTCGGCCCCAAGCGGTGGCTCGTCCCCGCCCCGTCGCCCGAGCCGGGCCCGCACGCGCCGCTCCTGGCCCTCGCATTGCCAGGCGGGGTACTGCAACTCGTGTCGCTGGCGAGCGAGTCGGCAGGCGAGGTCCTGTTCGAGCAGCGTGTGGTGGACGCGCAGGGCGCGGCGGTGACGGCGCTCGCGGTGGGGGTGTTCCCGCTCGGTGACGCTGCCGACACGACGCGCAGGGAACGAGTCGTCGCAATCGGGGCCTCGTCAGGGTCAGTCACGTTCTACACGCTCGCGGCGCCCGCGGCTCGACTGGGCGACCCCGTCGAGCTCGGCTCGCCGGTGCGGCAGATCCGCCTCGTCGATGCGCCGACGGAGCAGACCTGCTCGACGTGTGGCGAGGCCCTCGTCGATGGGTTCGTCGCGCTCGTCTCGACGCGGACGACCCTCCGGGCGCTGCGCGTCTTCACCCCGCCAACGCCGGCGACGCTCGAGCCCTGCGCGTGCAACACCGCCGACGTCGTCGCCGTCGCCCGGAGCCGCTCGTCCTCGACGGGGACAGGGCTCGGATCCAGCCCGACCATGTCCCGCACGCTCAGCACGGGCATCTCGTCAGCGCTCAACGGCGCCTCTTCCGGCCGGCGCTTCTCCCCACGCAAGAAGCCCCTGACGCCCACCCGCCCGGTGCCGTTCAGCCTCGGCGACTCGCCCCTCCGCCCGAGACTGCCCCCGCCGGTCCCGAGCGGCGAGAGCGGGTCGAGCTCCGGGTCCGGGTCGCCCGTGCACGAGCGCACGGCACCACCGTTCTCGACACTGGCGCCGCCGCCGCCGCCGCTCGCCACCAGCCCGCAGGCGTCGCCTGAGCCAACTCCGCCGCCTGAGCTCCGCGCGCAGGATGCGTCCGACTTGCCAGCGGAGGCGGGCGCGCCTGCCGCGGCTACGGTGCTCGCGTTGCGCATCGCAGAAGTCGCCAGCGTCCTCGTCGACGAGCGCAGCGGCTGGGACGTGCTTCACGCCGCCGGCGCCAGTCGCGGGGCTTCCAAGGTCGTGGGCCTCCGGCGGCGGCGCCTTGCGGACAGCGCCGAGGGCAGCGAGAGGGAGAGGGGATGGGAGGTGTGGTCCCTCTCGCTCGGGCGCGCGGGAGTGCCCTTCGAGGAAGGCTTTGAGCGCGGCGCGACTGCGCTCGAGCGGATGCTGGGGCCCCGGACGGCTGGCGACGAGGAGGAGGAGGAGGACAAGGCGCCGGAGCGCTCGCCCGCCGGGGGGGACGAAGCGCGCCTGAACGGGGACCCACGCGGCGCGCGGCGCGCGAGCCTGACGCTTCGCCGCCGCCTCCCTCAGGCCCTTGCGTCGAACGCGACGACGCCGACATCGTCGCTGCGGCGCCCGTCGACGACGCCTCTGCCGCCGACGCCGTCGATCCGGTTCTCCCCCTCGGCGGTGGACGCGCCCGACCTGCCGTTCTCGCGCGCGAGGCCGGTCACGCCTGCGCTGAGTGGGACTGCGCTGACAGTCGGACTGGGGAACCAGCTCGTGGTGCTCAAGGCTGCGGCCGAGCCGAGCGAGCTTGAGTTGCGCGGTCAGCAGGGGTTTTTTGGGTTGGACTTGAGTCGGTCTTAGGGTCTCTTGCTCGTCCTAGACTGTTGTTTGTATCGCGCCTATTGCAACTGCCCGTCTTTTGTCCCCGCTCGATCGAAGAGAAGTGAGAGTCAAGGCGTGCGCGGGTCTCATCTCTGGGAGCGAGGCAACGAGGAGGAGGAGAAGAGGGGAGGAGAGGGAAGCTCGCCCGGCTCCTGCCACCGTCTTCGCCATTGCATGCACCGCGTTGGACTGCGCTCTTCCCTGACACCGCTAGTTCGCCTCGCACCTCTCGCCCGCCCAGCCCTCCAGCCGCGCCCGCACTCGCCTCGGCCCTCGCGCACCTTTCCTCGCCCCTTCACCTCGTCGTCGACCCTCGCACGCAAAGCCCCGAGGAGCAAGATGGCTCAGCCTACCGACAGCACCGTCAACAAGACGGCCCACGCCTTTGAGCGCGCATCGCTCGAGTCCCTCCTCATCCGCCGCTTCTTCTTCGCGCCCGCGTTCGAGATCTACGGCGGTGCGTCCTCGTCGGATTCCTCGACCGTGCTCGTACGGCCATGGTGAACTGACATGACTCTGCTGTGTGGCGCACGCCCAGGCGTCAAGGGTCTGTACGACTACGTGCGCTCCCCCCCGCTGCTCCCCTCGACCACCTACTCACTTTCGCACATCCCGCTGACTCTCGCCTGTGTTTTGCCAACAGGGTCCTCCTGGCTCGTCGCTCCAGGCCAACATCCTCGACACGTGGCGCAAGCACTTCATCATCGAGGAGGAGATGCTCGAGCTCGACACGACCATCATGACCCTCTCGGACGTCCTCAAGACGTCGGGCCACGTCGACAAGTTTACCGACTGGATGGTCAAGGACTCGAAGACCAACGAGGTCTACCGCGCCGACCACCTCGTCGAGGGCGTCCTCGAGGCCCGCCTCAAGGGCGACAAGGAGGCGCGCGGCGTGCAGGAGGTCCAGGAGGTCGAGGACCCGACCCAGAAGAAGAAGAAGAAGAAGGTCAAGTCGGTCGCGGTCAAGCTCGAGGACGACGTCGTCGCCGAGTACGAGTCGATCCTCGCCAAGATTGACAACTACACGGGCGCCGAGTTGGGTCAGCTCATCCGCGAGCACAAGATTGTCGCGCCCGAGACTGGCAACGAGGTGACCGAGCCCGTCGAGTTCAACCTCATGTTTGACTCGAGCATTGGCCCGACTGGCCAGATCAAGGGGTGAGTCGAGCTGGCTCGCTCTTGCTGCCGCCACGTTTGCTGACGCGGGCCGTGCGACTTCAGCTACCTGCGCCCCGAGACTGCCCAGGGCCACTTTGTCAACTTCAACCGCCTCCTCGACTTCAACAACGGCCGCGTGCCGTTTGCCTCTGCACAGATTGGCCGCTCGTTCCGCAACGAGATCTCGCCCCGGTCGGGCCTGCTCCGTGTTCGGTGCGTCGCTACCGCGCGCTTCTGTCTCGCCTGCCTGTTCGCTCACACGACATTCGCCCTCGTGCGCAGCGAGTTCACGATGGCCGAGATTGAGCACTTTGTTGACCCGCTCGACAAGTCGCACGAGCGGTTCGAGTCGGTCAAGGACATCATGCTGCGTCTCCTGCCCAAGGACGTCCAGGCGGCGGGCAAGACCGACATCTCGGAACTGACAGTCGGCGAGGCCGTGTCGTCGGGCATGGTCGACAACGAGACGCTCGGCTTCTTCATTGCGCGCATCCACCTCTTCCTCACCAAGATCGGCATCAACCCTCAGCGCCTCCGGTTCCGCCAGCACATGGCCAACGAGATGGCTCACTACGCCGCCGACTGCTGGGATGCCGAGATCGAGACGTCGTACGGCTGGATCGAGTGCGTCGGCTGCGCCGACCGCTCGGCGTACGACCTGACGGTGCACAGCGTCAAGACGGGCAACAAGCTCGTCGTGCGCCAGCCCCTCAAGGAGCCCCGCATCGTCGACAAGATTGTCGCCAACATCGACAAGAAGGCGTTCGGCCCCATGTTCAAGCGCGAGGCAAAGGCCATCGAGGAGGCCATCCTGTCGCTCTCGGACGAGTGCCTCAAGAAGGCCATGGACGAGCTCAACACCAAGCAGTGCGTCGGCTGTCTCTCGTACTCGTCATGTCGGACCCCGCTCGAGCCGTGCTGACGGTGCTTCGCCTGTGCGCCTCCGCATCCGCAGGTTTGCGACGATTGAGGCTAACGGCCAGAAGTACGAGGTGCCCGTCTCGGTCCTCCAGATCAAGCCGACGCAGATCAAGGAGATGGGTGCGTTGCAGTCGTGTGTTCGCAGGTCGCAGCGCATGCCGTGGCTGACGCTCTTCCTTGCCCGCGCGCCTAGTCCGCGAGTTTGTGCCCAACGTCATCGAGCCTTCGTTCGGCATTGGCCGCATTCTGTACTCGCTTCTCGAGCACTCGTACTGGGCCCGCGCCGACGACGTCAACCGCGCCGTCCTGTCTCTGCCGCCCACCGTCGCGCCCATCAAGTGCCTCATCGTCCCGCTGTCGAGCAACGCAGAGTTCAAGCCGCTCGTCACCAAGGTGTCGAACAAGCTGCGCGCGCTCGGCGTCGCGTCGAGGGTCGACGACTCGAACGCGTCGATTGGCAAGCGCTACGCGCGCAACGACGAGCTCGGCACCCCCTTCGGTGTCACGCTCGACTTTGCCTGTGCGTTGTCCCCGCTTTTCACTCCCCTCTCGAGTCTCGGGCAGCGCGCGCTGACCTCCTCCGTCACTCCGCGCACCTACAGCCGTGTCCAAGGGCACCATGACGCTCCGCGAGCGTGACACGACGCTGCAGCTCATCGGCTCCATTGACGAGGTCGTCCAGGTCGTCTACGAGCTGTGCCGCGGCGACCTGACGTGGGACGAGGCGAGGCAGCGCCTCCCGGCTTACTCGGGCGAGCAGGACGCGTCGTCCTAGGCGTGCGTGTGGAGGCGCGTGTAGACAGAGCAGAGACTGTGAAAGACAAGCTCCGGCGAACTCACCGCTGCTCGTGCGTGGGCGAAAGATACGTCCCTGAGCGAGAGGGTGACCTGTGCAGCTAGCCGCTTCCTTCTGCCCCGCTGCCGCCGCTGTCCCTCGCAGGTGCGCTCATTGAAACTCACACAGGCACTGCCAGACTCTGCGCGAACTAGCGAGCAAGGTCTGAGCCTAGAGTGGAGCAGCGGCCGACTCAACTTGCGAAGGTGCGGCATGCGAGCAGGCCGTCAGCGGGTCAGGAGGGCCGGCAGCATTCGAGGTGCGATGAGGGTGAGCGTCAGATTATCACAAGGAATATACCGAAGAACACGCCAAAGCGCTCATCCCGAGCGAGGCCGCTGTGGGTGGCTGCCGCCGCTTGCATGCGAAGGGTCGACTCGCTGGTTGGGGAACGCGTCTGAAGCTCCTGTCAAGGCTAGTCCGTTGAGCCCGGCGTGCACTCGGGGACAAAGCGAGTACATCGCCTCGAGCGCGTGTGGTCTGGCTCGCGCTGACAGGCGGCACCAAGGAGAGAAGGAAGCGGTCCGAGCGAGAGGCAGGGGTTAAGGCGCGATGCAGGAATAAAAAAGTGGGATCCGATGCGAGCTGTACACAAGTATGGGTAGCGGACGAATGAACGAAAGAAGAGGCCCAGGCAAGAAGGTGTCTATCTGATCAGACCGCGGGAAGAGAGGGGACGGGCGGGGCCTGCTCGACGACGGTCGCGCCCCGCTTGAGCAACGGCGCCTTGAACGACGCCATGCTGTTGACCCGGTTCAGGTTGAACTCGCTCGGCACGACCGAGCTCGCAGTCGACATGATCGAGTCTGCCCTCGCGAGCTGCGCCGTTGGGACGCGCGCGCGACCCCCCTCGCGGCTGGTCGTAGCGAAGCGCGAGAGCGTTGCCTGGCGCGTCTCGAGCGCCGCGACCTTGTTCTTGACTGACGGCAAGATCGTCGACTTGCGCGGCGAGGCGACGCGCTCGTGCGGGCTGCCGCCGGCGAAGAAGGACGACGGTGATGGGGCGCTGCGCAGTTCGGCCATCGAGCGCGTTGGACGGAGTGACGGCGAAGGTGTCTTGACCACGCGACGCACGGGCGAGGACGGGCTCGCCATGGCAGGCGAGAGCGACGGGCGCAGGCTGACCGTCGTGCCTGACGCGAGGATGGGGGAGACGCGCGGCGAGGCGATCGACGGGCTTCGGGCCGCACCGAGTGCGCGCGACGCGTCCGCAACGGGAGCGGGAGCGGCGTCGACAGACGAGGCAGCGCTGCGGATTGACCTTGTCGAGCCCGCCTTGCGCAGGACACCCGGGTTGCGCTTGAGCGACGCGCCGGAAGGCGTCTTCCTCAGCATCGGAGGCTCCGGACTCGGCGCCGTCGCAGGGCCGGCCTTGCGGGGACTGCTGGGTGCGGCGGGCGGTGCGGGAGGTCTCGGAAGCGGGCGCGCCGCGCGAGCGACATGCTCATCCTCGTCCACGATGGGGAGCTCGACGTGGGCTTTGACGGGCGAGGTGGGCGTCGCAAAGGCGAACTTGTCACTCGGACGCTTCGACGATGACGCCTTGACCGGCGAGGTCGCCGCGACGGGCAAGTGGCGCTTGACCGGCGACGACGGGCGCGGGGCGACCTCCTCAGAGCGATGCGGCGAGGAAGGGGCTCGTGCCAGACGGGAAGACGGCCGGTCCTCGTGGTCTTCCTCGTCCTCGCTGAAGTGCGACTGGAGGATCGTGTCGAGCTCGTCGTCCGAGTCGTGCGCCTCGACCAATGACGCCGCGTCGTACTGTGAGGCGTAGAGCTCTTCGAGCCGGAGGGGCTGGTGCGCCGCGTGATGCTGGTCGAGGGAGGCGGGATCGTCCGGCACCTCGTCGAGGTCGTCGAGCTGAATGCCGATGCCCTCGATGCCGTTAAAGTGGACGTCCGAGTGGAGGTTGACGGCAGGCAACGTGAAGAGGTCCTCCTCGACGCCGCCGCTGTAGTAGCGCGCGTCGGGCGACTCCTCAGCGGTGCGCGAGGCCTCGTACAGGTCGCCGTGCGATGCCGCTGCCCGCAGGCTCGGCTCGCGGTCGCCCGTGCCGCGCCGCGCCGTGGCCGAGGCGATGGCTGACGAGATGCACTGAAGAGATATCTGGTGCTGGAGCTGCCGCCGCTTTGCTCGGTCGACGACGATCTGGCTGCGCTCGGCGGGCTCATGGTTCTCCTCGTCCGTGCGACGCCCCCGGTGCTCTGCTGGAGCCTGTCGGACGCGCTCCGAGACCGGCTCTGCCCGTGGCAAGTCGTCGGTGCGGACCGACTCCATCGACGCAATGCGCGAGAGTGGCTGGCGCGTCGGTCGCAGGGGCGGGCGGCCGTCGTTGAGGTCTTCGATGCGGAGCGAGTCGAGGCTCGCCATGCGGTTGACCGTCGTTGCCTGCTGCTGCGACGGACGCACCGCGTCGCGCAGCTGGTTCGAGCTCCAACTGCGAGCGACGGGACGGCGAGGCTGCTCCGGCAGCGGCGACGGACCGACATGACCGGGCGGTGGGTCAAGCGAGATGAAGTTGACGACACGGATGGGAATGTCGACCGAGATGTCTGCCGAGAGGGATCCGCCGACCGAAACCTTGACCGCGTAGGTGATCTCAAGGTGCCGGCCGCGCGAGATGGTGAGGGCGTCCTCCTGCAGGGGTTGCGATCAGTCAGCAGAGCACGGAGGGTGAGAAACCGAGAGAAAGCGCGCACAGGAATCAAGAACGAGGGCGAAAAGTCTGCGGCCTCGCCGGCTTCGACGCCGAGCCAGCTGCCCTTGGCTGTCACGCCCTTCGTGCCCTTCTTGCCGAGCTCGAGCGTCGTCTCGGCGACCTTCTTGCGCGTCGTCTGAGTCTGCGTCGGTTCTGCAGAGGACGCAGGGACCGCGTCCACGCCGAACCCGTACGGGTCTCGCGATCCGTGCGACGGTGCGCGAGACGCCGAGCGGTATACGGAGGTCGTGCGGATGAGGGCGAGCGTCAGGGCCTTGACCTGCGCGTGCGTCAGTGAGGTAAGCGAGCCTGAACCTGGCGGGCAAGGGCGAGACGCTCGAGCGCACCTTCTTGCTCGACTCGTTGGCGACGCGGACCGCGACGTAGCAGCGCTGCCCAGCCACCCACGTGTCGCGGTGCATTGATGCGTGCAGAGACACCTTGCCGCTCCCGCCCATGAAGAGGGACTTGGATGCTTCGGCCGTGAGCGGCTTGACCGAGGGGGCGAGAGTGAGAGCCGGGTTGAAATAGGGGTACACCTCGACGTGGCGGTAGAAGTGGGCGATCGACCGGTCGGCACCGTCCTTGCCCTTGAGCTTGAGCGAGCTGGATTGGGGGAGAAGGAGAGAGGTCAGCGAGGAACAGGAGGCTCAGCCAGGGGAATGAGGCCCAGACGCACGCAATGGCGATGTAGCGCACGACGCCCTGCTTGCCCTTCCATGGACCCTTCGCACCCTTGCCGACGGGAAGATTCATCTCGACGGGGACGTTGTGCTGCCCGCTTTTGCCGCGGTGGAAACCCTCAGGATCGGCGGGCGAGTCGTAGCGAGGCAGCGGGTCGGTCGAGCAAGATGCAGGCGACGAGGCATGGTAGAAGATGTAGCGACCGTCGCCCGACGACAGCTCTGCACAAGTGTTTCAGAGTCAGCGCCTGCGGTGGCAAGATGGGGAGACAAGATGGGGAAGAGGGCACGGACCTTCAAACCCGATGACCCGGACCTTGGGCGTACCGATCCACACCTCGCTCTCCTTGCTCTTGCGGATACGCACTTCGAGGCGTCCCTTGAGCAAACCGCCTTCGACAATCAGAGGCGTCTCGAGAACAAGGTCGAGCTCGACACGCGCCGCCTTGCCGTTCTTGGCCTGCTCGAGAACGACAGGCGATGGGAGCGATGCTGCCTGCGTCGAGGCGTGCGAGATGGTGCGCTGCTGAGTCGAGTTGGTGACGGCAGAGGAAGACGTCGACGGCGTGGGCGACTGCGCGATCGTGCCCAGGCTCGATATGCCGGCGTGCTTGCTCGTCGGAGCGAGCAGGCGGTCGAGCTCCTTGCGCCGGCGGACAGTGCTGGCGCCTGCGGTGAGGAGGGTGCTCTGGCGCTTGAGCCCGCCACCTTCAGCCTCGCGCTGCGGAGGAGGCGCAAGCGAGATGACCGTCTCGACCTCGTCTTCGGCCTCGTCCGCCTCGAGCGGCGCCTGGTCGTCTGCCTCGCCGCGCTCGCCCTGCTCGTGCGCCGCCGTACCCTTGGCCTCATCGAGCTGGCGCGCCGCCTCGCGCTCGGCCAGCTCTTTCATCTCCCGCGCCGAGAGCGACCGCGACCGCTCGCGCACGGGCGGGCGCGCGAAGCCCTCCGACTGGGTCCGCTCCCGTGGGCGACCCTCGGACTTGCGCAAGCGCCTCCGCTCGTCGAACTCGGCCTCGAGCTGCCGCTCGAACTGGCGGCGCTGGAGCGCGCCGGCGCTGCTCGGCATGCTCTCGACGGGAGAGTCCTGCATGTGCTCGTACGCCTCCGATGCGGCGGGTTCGTCAGGCGCGTGCTCGACGTGCTGCACGTACGGTGCGTACTGCGATGTCGAAAAAGAGGCACGCTGCGACTGTCGGAGCTCGACCATCGACTTGGGGCGAGAGAGAGCCCCTCCGTCGCGGTGCTGGCGCTCCTGGAGGAACGCGGGGAGCCGCGAGGCGCGAGAGGACGGGGGCAGCTGTGCATGCGGGAGCTCGGCGTGCGACATGGCGTACGGGTGGTTGCGGATGGGGTAGGCGTCGGGCGCAGCAGCGGGAGGTGCGTGCGAGTGGAAAGAAGGGTAGGCTCCCGCGTCGGTGGACGATGGCAGGGAGGACAACGACGCCGGCGAGAAGGGCTGCGACGATCCCGTCTCGGAGGTCGACGACTGGCCAAAGTCGGACAAGGGCGAGAGGTGGTGGTGGTCGTAGGGGAGGTAGCCACCCTTGCCGTTCAGGACCTCTGGCGTGCCCGCCGCGATCCGCACCCGCTTGTGGCCGCTCTCGCCTGACATGTCGGACGGGTGGCGCAGCATGGGCTGGGCGTAGCGCTGGTGGAGCCCGGCGTCGTACGAGACCGAGTGCTGCAGGCGCTGGTGGTAGAGGTGAGGGGCATGGTGCGCGGCGTGGTGCGGAGGGTACTGCGGCTGGTAGTGCGCATGAGGATGTTGCTGCTGGATCGGCTGAGCGTAGGAGTCGAACGTGATCCCTAGGCCGTCCATGGCGCCGCTGCGACCGGCAGGTTGAGCGACGAGCAGAGGAGCGGGGAGAGGGTCGGCCTTGGCTCGTGCGTGCGCGTTGGGGTGGATTTCGGGGGTGTGGTGCCTGGGGACAGAGCAATGACGATCGAGAGCCCTTTCTGGTGCAACGACGGGCGAGCAGGTGTGGAGAGAGCGAGGCGGAGGATTCGATCGAGGAAGGCGCAGCTCGTCGACGCGCGGTTGACTGACAGATCCACCGACTAGGCGACAAAGACTCAAATCGCCGCACAACGGGCTCGACGTTGCAGATCAGCTGCACGAAGGTGCAGGAGCCCGCCAGGCAGCGTTTGTGCACGAACGGCGAACGAGGAAAGCACGCACTCCGTCTGCACCCGGCTCCTCCGCGGACCTTCTCAAGCTGCTGCCGCCGGCGCCGCCGCCCTCTGCTCGCCGTCGCCAGCCCCGTCCTGCTCAGCCAAGCTCCGTGCGATCCGCTCATCCTCGACCATCCTCCTCTGCCTCTCGGCGTCCTCGTCCTCCCTCAGTCTCCTCGCCAGCGCCTCGTCCTCGTCTTCCCGCCTCCTGCGCTCCTCCGCCTCCCGCCTCCTCTCCTCCTCCCTGAGCCTCCTCGCAAACTCCTCGTCCTCGCGCTCCCTCTCCCGCTGCGCGCGCGACGCCGCAGCCTGCTCCTCCTCGAGCAGCCGCCGCACGGCCTCTTCGTCTGCCGCGCGGCGTTCTTGCTCCGCGCGCTCGACCTCGGCAGCAAGCTGCGCCGCGATGCGCGCGTCGTCCTCTTCCTGGCGGCGGCGGGCCTCGCGCGCACGCTGCGACGCCTCGACCGCTGCGAGTCGCTCGCGCTCGATGCGCGCCGCGCGCTCCTGTGCCTCCTCCAGGCGGCGGCGTCGCTCCCCTTCCTCCTGCTGCACCCTTCGACGCGCCTTGTCCTCCTCCTCCCGCCGCGCAGCGTCCACCTCCCGCCGGCGCCTGGCCTCGTCCGCCCTCGTCCGCTCCTCCTCCATCCGGACCCTCTGCTCCTCGACGATCCGCGCGCGTCGCAGCGCCTCCTCCTCCTCCTCTCGACGACGAGGGTCGCTCACCACAGCTGCAGCGTGCCGTGCAGGCGTGAGTGTGACGGTGCTGCCGCTCGCATCTGACGCGTACGACGGCGGCGGGGGTTCGTGCGCCTCTCCGCCCTGCGAGGATGCTTCGCAGTGCTTCGACTCGAGGGAAGGCGTCGGGGACGGGCGGATGTCGCCGGCGGGGTTAGGTGGCAAGGGGCGGGAAGCGGCGCTGGGCGGGCGCTGGTCGGGGGACGAGCACGTCGCGAGAGGCGGAGTGACGGGCAGAGCGCCGGGCATGCCACCCAGGCTCGTCACGCTCGCCGAGCTCGACGGCCTCGGTGGGACTGGCGGTCGTGCGGGGCTGGGCGAGGACGAGCGAGGCGGGAGAGAGGAGGAAGGGAAGAAGGGAGTAGGCGACGAGGCCATTGCGCAAGGCGGGCTGGGCTCGGGCGAGGCGTGGTAGACGGGTGCGGAGTTGTGCGAGGCTGGATGATGGACCGCCTGAGGCAGGTGCTGAGGATGCGCCCCGGGCGGCACGTACTGGCTGGCAGGGTGGGACAGCGGTGTCGTCGAAGGAAGCGGTGCCCCGAACGCGGGCGCGTACTGCTGCATCGACGCGGGGTACGTCGCCGATGCGAGGAGGGTTGGCTGAGAGACGGCGATGACGGGAAGGGCGGAAGCGACGCGGGCGGGCGGATACGAGGCGGCGTGGTGAGAAGGTGTCCCTGACCAGGCCACCGAGTCGGGACGCTGGGCGTGGTCGGAATGCGAGACCGTCGATTGTGCGCCTGGGCTGGGCAGTCGAGCGGGACCATACTGAGAGCGCGGCTCGACTGGCTCAGGCGGTGGAGGTGCTTGACGAGTCGGTCGGCCGGGCCTCAACGCCGCCGGCAGCTGCGGCGTGTCGGGCTCGCCGGGGAGGGGAAGTAGCTCACGAGCTTCCGTGCTCGTTCGACGAGGATGTGCCACATCGATCGAGGGCGAATGGGTCGTCGTGTCTCGGAGGTGCATTGCGCCGAACTCGTGAGCGAGGCGAGGTACGCCGCCCTGCGCGTGGGGCGCGCGGCCATCAATCGAGTGACGGGGTCTAGTGAGCTCAACCGACGCTCGCTGGGAGACAGAGGCGTAAGCAGAGTGTCACAACGGAGAAGGCTGAGAGGACGACGCACTGGCGACGGCTGCTCCGGGCGATAGTAAGTCAACTCGAGGTAGACCTCGCCTTGATACTTGCCGTCGCGCTTCAGGTCGACCCACTCTGTGCATACGTCAGGCACAGTGTCAGCTTCCAAGCGGACGGGTCCGCGAAAGAGGGCAGAGCGACGCAACGGTCAAAGGCGTCAAACGACCCGTCGACCACGATGCGCGCTTCGCCGACGAGCTCGAGCTCGACCTCTCCGTCCCGGTTGTACCGCCGCTGCACCCTGATGACGAGATGCTGCCGCGGCGATCCGTCAACTTCAAACAAGCGGAAGCGGAACTCTTCATCCCAGACTGCGCTCCGATCCACATCCGTCAGCTCCTTGCGCGCACGTTCACTCCGCGCGAGTAGGGAAGCGCGAGAGGAACCGAGTCACGAGCGCACCTGGTCCCTGCCCCGCGCGCTCATGCGCCCTCGTCCGCGCCCTGGGGTCCACCGACCCGGTCAAATCGACCTCGACGAACAGCGCCCCGCCGGCATCCTCTTCGGGCGCAGAAGCGGATAGGTTGCGCGCGCGGTCGACGACGGCGACGAGGAGGCCTAGTTCGCGGCCTCGGAGGTTCTTCGGCGGGAGACGGGGCGGGGGAGGGCGCTCTTCGGGGGGTGGGGGCGGCGAGGGGAGCATTGCGCGCGCGGGAGGTGGGAGGGCGCGCGGGCTGAGCTGTAGGCTAACTGGTTGGCTGGCGAGAGCGGAGCCCGAGGTGTCGTGGGGGAAGCGAAGCGGAGCCGAGTCGGACGAGAGAGTGACTGCGGACGGCGGAAGGAGATGAGCGAGGAGGCGGTGCAACGTGCAACTCAACCAGCGAGGTGCTTCCGATGCAGGCTCCCGTTGGAGCTACGACGACAACATTGCAATGCACGCAACACGGATCCTGGGGATAACGACAACATCGGTCCGCGCACTCGCACTGGAGCGCGCGCAATCCTCCCTCTCCTCAACTTGAACTTGCCCCTTCACGCCGCGGCCTCCGCCTGAGCCCTCAGCTCCGCCAGCAGCCTCACCGTCCGCTCAAACACCCTCTCGACCTTGGCTTTCGTCCCCTCGTCGATCCCGTCCTCTCCCTCTTCCTCCCCCTCCCCCTCATCCACAATTGGGTCCCCCTCCTCCTCGCTGAGCGGGTACTCGGCGTCAGGGTCGAACCCGCGCCGCTGCGCGACAAAGGGCGTCGCGCCGTCCTGGAGGGACAGCTCGCCGTCCTGCAGCGTCGGCGGTGGGAGGCCCGTGAAGTGCAGAGAGAACGTGCCGTCGGCGGCGGGCGGGGTGGCGTACGCTGAGGGGAGGTCGGAGGTCGAGGATGCGGCAGTCGAGGAGGAGGTCATGAGTGCTGAGCCAGACGCAGACGCAGAGGCGGGCAAGGCGACCTCCTCGAAATCGACGCCGTCCTCGTCGTCTTCGTCCAGCCCGGCGGCGTCGTCGTCCGACGAGGAAACCTCGATGACCTCGCTGGGCGTCGCGACAGCCGTGTCGACCGACATGGCGTCGTCGGTCTCTCCCTCTGCAGTCTCGCCATCCGACACGAGCGACGGCGTCTCCGCGCCACTCGCCGGCCGCATCTCGTCGTCCCTGTCCCCCTCTTCGTCATCTGTCGGTCTTGCCGGCGCGCCCGTCTGCGAGCGCGTCCTCGCAGCGAGTTCCCTCTGCCGCAAGACCTGCTCGAACGGGTCGTTCTCGAGCGGGACAAATTCCGGGAGGCCGAGCGAGATGGCCAGCACGCCCTTGACCTCGCGCACGAGCGAGTCGAGCCGGACGCGGTCTGTCGTCCGCATCGCTGCGCCGCCCTGCGCGCCCGCTTGGTCTGCCTCATCGGACGCAGGTGCGGGTTCGCCGCGGGCCGAGTCCCAGTCCTGGCCGGAGAGGACGGCGACCCAGCCCGTGTCGAAGCGGTCGAGGGCGGACCAGAGCTGGGGGAGGGCGTCGTCCGAGAGGGTGTAGCCGTCGAGTGCGGGGGCGAGGAAGCCCGTGAGCTGGAGGAGGTAGGCGACTCGGAGCGAGTGCGAGGGTGGGGCGGCGGGGATCGAGAGGATGAAGGCGATGAGCGGGTGGAGCTGTGTGCGCGGGGGTCCTCGAGGGGCGGTGAGTGAGTCGCGGCAGAGAGTAGAGCGGGCGGAGGACGGAGGGTACGCACTGCGTCGAGGAAGGCGGCGAGCGAGGCGAGTCCCCCACTCGCGCCCGAGTGACGGCGTTCAAACGCGCCAGAGAGGGCGAGCAGTTGCTGGTCGAGGTAGCGGATGAGGCGACTCTCTTGAGCCGAACTGAGTGGTGGTTTGGGCATCCGTGACAGTGTGCGAGTGGCCTCGAGTGTGGGGCCCGGGGGGAGCTCGAGGGACGGGCCGGGCGGAGGAAGCGAGGTCGAGCTCGACGCGGCAACGCCTCCGCCATTCCTCCTCGCTCATCACACCGGACCCATGGCCAAGAGCTCCACCGCAGCAAAGCCTTCAAAGGGCAAGAGCAAGGCTAAGCAGGCCCAGCCAGCTCCCGCCTCGCCCGCTCGCTCCGTGTCGTCGTCGTCGTCGTCCGCATCTCCTGCAGAATCCCGCGACGGCAACGATAGCGACTCGTCCTCTCCTTCCTCGTCGTCGTCCTCGTCCTCGTCGTCAGACCGCAGCTCGGCCTCTCCCCAGCCCGAGGCACCCGCCAAACCCGCCCGTGTCATCGACCCTTCGCTCCGGTGCGTCCCTCCCTCCCTCTGCTTGTGCACCCCGAGACTCACCCTCGCGCTCGTGCGATCCGCCGGAAACAGCAAGTACACCCCGCCCAGCGGGTTCAAGTCCCTCAAGGCGAACGTCGACAAGGGCGCGCTCGACTGGGACGACCTCAAGGACGACGCGGAGCTCGAGCTGTGGGCCGTCCGCGTCCCTGCAGGCGTGCGTCCCCGCCGTCTCGCCCGGTCTCTCTCGCTTTGCCTCAGGACCTGACCCGAGGTTCTAACTCCCCACGGGCAGCTCAAGCCCAAGCACCTCGACGGCCTGACGCTCACCCTCCCGCCTCCGGACCTCGCCACGCCGTCCCAGCCCGTCGGTCACCTCTCGGCCAAGAAGGCAGAGTACGACGCGTACCTCTCTTCTGCGGCGGGCGCTGCTCCGTCGTCGGGCAAGCGCAAGCGCGGCGAGGAGAAAGAGGACGAGGAGGAGGCGAGCGCGGGAGCAGGCGAACTCGCCGCTGCGGTGCCCCTCTTGCCGCGCAAGTCGCACGGCAACAAGCTCTTCCAGGGTGCGCCCTTCGTCGTCACCTCGTCTTCTCTCCCTTCTCCAGCGCTGACTCGCGCGCTCCTACGCGCCCTCCTGCAGCCCCGCGCCCCATCGCCCGCACCCTGACCCTGCAGCGCGCCCTCCCCGCATCGGTCCTCTCGAACCCAACGACGGCGCACCTCCTCAAGACGTCGCACTCGTCCCTCATCGCCTCGCAGCCGTCCCCGGTCCCCGGCGCCATCCTCGACGCCGCCGAGCTCCTCCTCGCCCCGGGGGACATCGCCCAGCGCAAGGAGGCCGTGCGGGGCGCCAAGGCGCGCGACCAGCCGGACGAGCTGCTGCGCTTCCGGCTCGGCGGGTTTGGCGGCATGGGCGCCGAGGGAGGGAAGGGGAGGTATCACAACCCGATGGAGAAGGTCGTGAGGCCCGAGTCGCTTGACCTCAGTGGGGACGAGGCGGAGCAGGACGGGGACGTCGAGATGGAGGATGCGCAGGCGGCGCCGGCTGTCAAGAAGGAGGGGGAGGACAAGGAGGAGGAGGAGGACAAGAGGAAGAAGAAGGAGCGCAAGGAGAAGAAGGAGCGGAGGAAGAGCGAGGCGGCTGCGGCGGGGGGCGAGGATGCGGCCGAGTCGCCCAAGAAGAAGAAGAAGCGCGTCAAGGCCGAGGAGTAGCGTGTCGTGCATGTCCCCCTTCTCTCTTCTCTCTTCTGCGCGCGCCGTCTTCTTTGGTGCGTCTGCCGGAGAGAGCACGAGTTGCCTGCCCGCAGGGCACACCCCCGTCAAGCCTTAGTCCGACCCGTTCCCCGCCCTCTCCCATTCACTCCCGCTATTGGGCTCTCCATCCTCCTCCTCCTCCTCTCCAGACCCAGACCCAGACCCGCTCTCACCCGTCGCGTCCGCGTCCTCAATCTCGGCATCGAGGTCCACGACCGGCGCGTCGTCGTCCTGCGCCCCCGCGGCGTCGGCAGCGGCGGGTGCGGCCCCACCTGCTCGAGGCGGCGACGCGCCGAGGTCGAGCGTCGTGTCGAGGCCGTGGTGCGGCGAGGTCGAGAAGGCGGACTGGAGGGTGGTGGGGGTCAGTGCGCGTGCAAGTGGGCGGGAGGGGAGGAGAGTAGGGGGCAGGAGGGAGGGGAGGGGGCAAGAGGGAACGCACGTCTGCGTCCTCGTCGTGGGTGTTTTGGCGCCCGAGCGGGACGAGCCACGCGTGGCCGTACTGGCGCGTGTCGATGATCTGCTCGCTCCCGAGGGGTCAGTCGACTGGGGGTCCGGGAGGGGGAGATCCAGAAGCGGCGACGACGCACGTGGCTGTAGTGGTCGTCCTCGTCCCTGTCGAGGTCGTCGAGGTCGTCTTGGAGCGTGCGCGGGTGAGGACCGGACGAGCCGAGGGCGGCGCCGCGGGGTTGGTAGCGGTGTGAGGCGGGGAGGGAGTGCGGTGCGGGGTGGGGGTGCGGGTTGGAGAGGTAGGCGAGGGCAGGAGGGAGGAGAGCTGGCCACGAGGTCGAAGGGGTCGAACCGGGGAGGGAGCGGGCGGTGGGCATGGGCCAAGGGGGACGCCAGGGGTCGAGGAGGGGAAGGGGTGTCGTCCAAGGCTGGGAGTTGGCGTGCGGTGCTGGTTATGCAGGGTGGACTGTGCTTGTCCAAGTGGCTGTTAGCGTCTCTATCGTAAGCTGGCAGAATGGGTGGGGACGAACACCATGTCCCGAGTTGGTCGACTCGTGCTCGCCTCTGGTTCCTCGACTCGACTCGCTGCTCTCCCTCGAGCCAAGCCACCCTACCAAGTGACCAATGGCACCGAAACGCCCTGCCACCACCTTCACACAGGACCAACCCACGTGCGTCGTCCCCTCCCTTTCCCTCCCCTCTCCATCTCCGCCCCACTGACGTCCCAACCCCCTCGCTGCTCCCACCCGCGAACCGCAGAGACCGCGCTGCCGCCGCCCTCGCAGGCAAGCGCGTAAAGTTCGCCCCCAACAATGCCGACAACGTCGCCGCCGACCCCGACGCCGACGACCTCCAGCTCGACCTCGACCAGGACGGCGCCGGGCCCTCCCGCAAGAAGGGCAAGGTCACCACCGAGGGCTACGACTCGGACTCGAGCGCAGACTCGGACGGCGGCTTTGGCGGCGCCGGTGGAGGGCGCAAGGGGCGGGGCGTCGGCGCCCAGGCGGGCGAGCCCGACGCAGACGAGGAAGAGGACGATGACATGTTTGGTGGCAGCGCCGAGGCGAGGGACACGGGGCTCGACACAAAGGGCAAGAAGAAGGAGAAGGAGTTCCTCGAGATGGGTGACATCGAGGGGCAGGAGTTTGGCCGTGGGGACAACAGCGACAACGAGGGCGAGGCCGAGGACGAGCTCGAAGACGACGAGGAGGACTACTTGCCCGAGGACGACGAGGCCAATGCCGACGAGGCGCCCCGAGGCAGGCGCAGCAAGAAGGGCATGGGGTACGCCCTGAGGTGCGTCTCCCCCTCTCGCTCTCTCGACTGAGGCCTCTCCTCGTCAGCTCGCCCTCGGCCTGACTCTCGCCGCTCCCACTCGCCCGCAGCTCGTTCAACATGAAGGAGGAGCTCTCCGAGGGTCGCTTCTCCGCCGACGGCACCTACACAGCCAACAAGGCCGACCCGCTCGCCTCGCACGACGTCTGGCTCGACGGCCTCTCGAAGCGCTCGATCCGCGCCGCGCGCGAGGCAAAAGAGCGGATCGACGCGAGGCAGCGCCAGAAGGAGGAGGACGAGAGCCGGAGCGAAGAGCAGTTGACTCAGCTCCGCGACGACTGCATGATTGGCCTCGTCGCGCTCGTCAGGCCGGGCGAGACGGTCGCCAAGGCGCTCAACCGGCTCGGGACGGCCAAGAAGCGCGCAGAGGCGGCGGCGGCTGCTGCTGCTCCTGCCGCGGGCGACGAGGCCATGGACGTCGACGACGGCGGCGCAGCGCCCACCTCGTCGACCCGCGCGTCGGCGGCCCCCTCGCGCTACGCCACCAAGATCAACCGCCTGACGCACTTTGCCTCGACGCTCCTCTCGGCCCATGGCGAGCTCGAGATCTACGACCAGACGCACGAGCAGCTCGTCCAGACGCTCAAGAGCGAGGGCGCCGTCCGGCGCGACTGGGCACCCCCCGCGGACCCGGACTTTGAGCGCGACGAGGCGGAGGCGAGGGAGCATGCGCAGAGGGAGAGGGACGACAGGGAGAGGGCCAAGGAGGAGCGCGCGGAGGCGATGGGGAGGAGCAGGGTCGTCATTGCGCGGCCGGCGGCGGGGGCGGGAGCGAGTGCGGGCAGTGCAGGAGCAGGAGCAGGGACGACGCCGCTGTTCTGGTACCGCTGGAAGGAGGCGCCGCCGGGTCAGTCGGCCGAGCAGGAGTACGGGCCCTACGACCGCGCGACGCTCGCTCAGTGGGTCGCCGGAGGGTTCTTCGGCGACAAGGAGGACGCGGGGAGGATCGTGCTTCGCCAGGAGGGCACAGAGGGGTGGAAGGAGTGGAAGGAGGTGCGGTAGCGCCGGGGCCGCATGCTGCGCTGCGAAAGTGCTGAACCTCGTCGTTCTCTCCTGCCTCGCCATCCGCCCTGGGTGAGAGAATGGATGGATACGTAGGGCACGTTACAAGGCGCGGTCGCGCAGAGACAAGGAAGGGACAGCCTCGGGGGAACAACAGCCCAAGAGCAACAGGAGCGCGGGGAGCCCAAGAACAAACAGCACTGCTGGGAGAGGGACGATACTGACAGGGTGTGGCTTGGGGCAGAGAACAAAGGGACAGGGAACGATACAGAGCCGGGGAAGGGGATCAGACGCTGTACCTGCGAGAGGGGGCCGAGCGAGGTCAGAGCGTGCCCTTGAGAGGCTGCACGAGGGGAAGGGAGGGAGCACTCACTTGGTCGACGAGCCAAACAGGCTTGAGAAGTAGGCCTGCTCGGCCTTCCGCGCACTCGCCTTGTCACTGGGCTTGACCGGGTCGCCACCAACGGGGACGGCCGGCGCGCGGGCGCGGGAAGACGCCTCGTCGACGCTCTGCAGCGACGCCGACGAGCCCGAGCTGGACGACGAGACGGACATGGCCTCTGGCTCGAGCTTGGGCGTGCTCAGCGAGCCGTTCGGCGAGCCCTGGGGCTGGGGCTGGGCAAGAGCGTGGGGAAGTGGAGGAGGGACAGGGAGCTCGAACGGCGACGACGGCATGCTGAACAGGTCGCCAGCCGCGAGCTGCGACGAATCAAACGACGGGGTCGAAAGTGCCGCGGCCGAGGCCGTCAGCGCGTTGAGCGCATTGAGCGCGTGCGCCGACGAAGGCAGGAACGCCGACTCGTCGTACGCCGCCGAGGGGGCAAAGCACGGGTCCAGCCCGACGTCGACGTGTGCCGCCTCGTACGGCGGTGCGAGCCCCGCAACCGCCGCTGCGCTCTCGAGCGGGAACGCTGATGCGCCCGCGAACGCCTCGCCGTCGAAAGGAGGGTGCGACGACTGTGGCGGCGGCGGGGCGTGGCTCAGGCCCATGAGCGCCGGCGAGTGCAGATCGTACGCCGTCGACGTCTGCAGCCACATGTGCTGCAGCCTCTCGCGCTGCTGCGCGCTGTCGTCGTTCGCGCCCGCGTCGTGCCCGTACCCGTGCGCGAGCAGCGGCGGCGGCGCGTTGGGCGTGTGCGCGATCTGGCCCCACGGCGTGTGCGGCGTCGTCGCCGACCCGAGCGGCGTGACAGTCGCGCCGGGAACGGCGAGTGCCTCGCGCCGCACGAACTGCGTCGGCGAGGGGATGCGCAGCGAGAGGCTGGGGTGGTTGGGCGCCTGATGGTGGCGCGGTTGCGGCGCGGCGCGCGACGACGAGGGCAGGCGAGGGAGTGGGGGAGGCGGCGGGAGCATTGCGCCGTGGTCCGGCTCTTGTGCCATTGCCGGGTACGCCATGCGCGCGGGCGAGGTCATGCTGCGCGACATGGGCGGCGCAGGTCCGGGTGCCGGGGGCGCGTACGCCGTGTAGCCCGCGTGCGCGCCGACGGGAGGCCTGCGCGGCGAGGCCAACCGGCGCGTCGACAGGTATGACATCTCGGCCGTGCCCTTGCGGACGCCTTCGCACAGCTCGACGTCGTACGCAACGACGAGCACGACGGCGCCGAGGTCGCTGCCGCGGAGGGCGCTGCCTCGCATCGGGTGCGGCAGCGGCGCGTGCTCGTCGTAGTTGACGACGAACTCTTGCAGGATCGAGATACCCTTGAGGCTCTCCTGCATCTCGAAGCGCGACGCGCCGGTGCGCGCAAAGCGACTCGCCCTCCCGGCACGCCTCGTCGGTGATGCGCGCTTCTGCTGCTGCTGCTGGAGAGCCTCGTCCGACGCGAGGTACGTCATCCACCAGTGCGGCGAGAAGGGCACATCGTAGGCAAACGAGTGCTCAAACGAGCGGGCGAGGGGCGAGCCGGAAGTGTGGGAGGGCGACGGGTGGCTCGCGTCGAGGCGACGCGGATAGCCGAGGGCATCGATGAGCTGGGCACCGAGCTCGCCGTCGTGGTAGAAGCTCGTGAGGACGTGCAGGTTGAGCTCCTGTAGCGAGTGCAGGCGGAGCTGCGTGCTGAGCACGTCCGCGAGCCCGGTCGACTCGCTCGCCGTCGGCACGGCCAAGTTGAGCTTGACATGGAGGAACTGACACGGCTGGCGCTCAATCATGCCGTGCAGCATCGGGTACCGCTTGACGCCGCTCGGGAGGTCCTCGACGAACTTCTTGCTCGCGGGCTCGGCGCCAGTGCGCAGCTGCGCAAAGACGTGCGGACGCTCGCGGCAACCCGTGTCGTCTGGTGGGCTCCACATCGACAGGTCGGCCGGCAGGAAGGGGCACGACGGCGGGACCGGTGCCGGCAGGACCGACATGGTCTCAAAGGCGTTGGCGAGCTGCGTCGTCGGCGTTGCGACACCGTGCGCCGGGTGCATGACGAACGGCGAATGAAGCGCGTACGTGGGCTGGCCGAATTGAGGCATGGGCGCGAGGTTGGTCGTCGCCGAGATGTCGATGCGCGGCTTGAACGCGGGTGCGCGCTCGGTGCCGAGACGAGCGTACGGCGAGTCCTCGCCGAAGAAGAGCGCGGCGTTGTTGCCCTCGAAGCGGTCGTCACCTTCCGCGGGCTCGTTCACGAGGTCCATGACTGCGGGAGAGGCGAGAGGACGCGGGTGAGCGCCGTCCAAGGCGAGCAAGGTGCGACAGGGAAGAGGCACGCACACTCTGCGTTGTGCTTGAGCTTGTCCTTGAGGACCTGAATGTGGCTCGACACTTGCTTGCGCGTGCGCTCCTTGCCCGTCACGCGAAGGATGTAGTCGCTGATGAGCTCGTTGCGGCCCTTTGACCTGCCCTTGATCTCAAGCTTCTTGCGGCCCAGGCGAGGCAAGAGGCGGAGCGCTGCAGAGAGAAGATCGTCAGTCTGAGCGACGCGGAGGAGGGTGCGGTTGCGACGCACCCGTCTGGAACGCCTGCTCGCAGTCCTCCGGCCACACGTCCTCACCGTCCTTCCCGTAGCCCTGGCGCGTTCGGGGCGACACGAACTCCTCTTCAGTCGCTGCGGCTGGGTCGGGCACGCCGGCGTCGGCAAGCGTGCGACGACGCTTGATGCGCGGAGGGCGCGGCTTCGAGTCCCGCGCATAGTCCGGGTCGGCCTTGCCCAGTGGGCTCGTCTCGGCGCCGTCGTACGGCGAGAAGGGGCTGAACGATGCCTGGGCCGACGCGGAGCGCGCCATCGGGGACGAGTAGATGGTCGCAGGAGTCGAGAGGAGGCCGCCGCCACCCGTCCGCGGCGACGAGTCGAAGCGGAAGCCTTGGGCGGCGACTGGTGACCTCGAGTCGGGCGAGGATTGCGCGAGCGCCATGCCGGGCGTCTGCGGCTGAGCGTCCTGCAGGGTGCGCTTGCGGACCATGCCGTGTGACGAAGGCGAGGTCGCGTCGGAGGGGGAGTTGGGCTGGCTACGCATGATGGCTCAGTGTGCACGCGCGCGCTGAGGCTCAAAGAGAGTGGCCGCTGCAAGTGCTGCAGGTTGGAATGAGGTCAGGAAACACGTCCATTCGAGGGAGTCGCGACGCGTCGAGGAGGTGAAGGGCCGCGGACCTGGTGCAGGAAGGGCTCTGGTCCGTGTTTGATGCGGCGGAACAGACTGTACAGGGTGTGCTTGTGGGTGTTCGTCTATGCACACGCGTCGCCCTGTCGTGTGGGGTGTGCAGGGAGCGTTGAGACGAGGTGGGGCGAGATGGCGAGGGGTCTGGACGAGGAACAGCGGCGCGGAGCTGATACGACAGCGCACGACGCGTCTGGCACAATCAGCTACGCGGAGCGCGTAGGACTAGCCCCGGAGAGGCGCGACAGCGAAAGAGTGAGTGAGGAAAGAGAGTGGCTGTGACGAGCCCCCTCCCCGAGGCTCACCCGGTCACGCTCGTCCCCGGTCTCCAGCAGGACGCCCCTCCTTCGCTCTCTGCGCCGCTTTTCGGTAGCTGCGAGTTGCCAGGACGGCTGTAGGACTGGCTCCCCTCGAACAGCAAATGCCGGGGGCTTCAAGTTGCGCCTCGCTCCCAGTCGACCTTCTCAAATCGCCGTCGCGCGCCGTCGCCGCCGTCGCGTCCTTTCAGACACACGCACTTTTCGCAATTTGGCCGCTCTCGAACACCACTCACGTAAACGTCAGAAGCCCACTGCACATGGCGGGCTTTTTGATGGAAAGTGACAGCAAGAAATTACCGGAAATTGCCGTGACCCGCCCCGTTCTCTAGGTCTGCGGTCTCAAGGTGTCCTACTTGAACCGGTCTGTGTGAGATGACTGCTATGGGAGACAGCTGCTTTACTTACGACTCCTAAAGAAAGGTGGAACAAGTGCACGGTAGAAATCCGAAGTGGGGATGACAGCGTTGGTCAGTGAGGGAGCGAGCGGGGCGAATGGCATCGACCGTCTACCGTCGCTCTTCACGCAAGGCGTTTTAGTTCGCCTACACCGCTTCGTGGGGATGAGCTCGCCTCCGACGAGCCCAGGCCGGCATCGCTCCTTGCCCCCAGACCTCTCAGTCCCTCCCTTCCCCCCGACACTCCACCACGCCCTCTCCGTCCACCTCACCGCAGAGGGACTCGTGCTGCGCCCAACCAACCCCAACAAGCAGCAGCAGTCACCTGTGCATGTCGTTCGCATCCCCTGGGGCACGTCTGAGCCTGCCACCGTCGAGTGGGGCGACCCGGAATCGGAGGACGTCCTCGTCGAGGGAGTCGCAGGAATCCTCAATGGGTTCGCCGACAAGTACCTGCTGGTCATCACCAAATCCGACAAGGTCGCCAACCTTCCCGACGCCCAGCAGACCGCTGTTCGCACCGTGCGCTCCCTCCTCGCCGTCCCGCTCAGCTCGCTCGAGGCGGCGCAAGCGGTCGTCGCCAAGCATGTCGCCAAGCAGGCAGGGCGTCACAAGCGCACGGCGTCGGTCGCGTCGACCCTGAGCGCCCTCACGCGTCGGAGCACCGGCGCCGCGGCACGGGGCGAGGGCAGCGACGCTGCCTCGTCGGCCGAGTCGTCCGATGACAGCGACACCGAGGGCACGGCGGACGAGGCAGACGCGGCACCCGACGAGGTCCCGCAGCAAGTGGCGGCGCTCAAGCCCAAGCGGCCCTTCTGGCAGCGCGCCTTTTCGCGCTCGAAGGCCTCACCGTCTGCCCCGCCGGCCGTCGAGGAGTTCGCGCAGGCCGATGAGGTATCGACAAGCACTCCATCGCCACAGCACGGCGAGGAGACCCTCGACCCAAACGAGGCGTCGCCGCCGGACAAGGCAAACGCGTCGGACCTGCCCGACATCGCTGCGACCGCGACCGCGACACCGTCCTCCGCGACAAACGCCCCCGACGTCCCAGTCGACGAGGAAGTGCGCGAGTCGCAGCGCGAGCTCGACCAGAAGCTCGTCGCCAAGTGCATCCGCACTTTCACGGGCCTGTACTTCTCGCACACGGGCGACATCACGCGGTCGCTTCAGGCGAGGCACGACGCTGGCGACGAAACGCTCAAGCACCTGCCGCTGTGGCGCCTGGTCGACAAGCGCTACTGGTTCAACCGCCACCTGATCGCGCCGTTTGTCCAGGCGGGTGTGCGTTCTCTCTCTCGGGTTCCGCCATCCCTGCTCGAGCGTCACTGACACATTGTCACTCTCTGTAGCTGCACAGCTACATCTTTGTCCTCATGCAGGGATTCTGCGAGCAGCGCACGGTCCCGCTCCCCCTCCAGCCCGACCGTGCCCTTTCTGCCGTCGACCCTTCCTCGCCGACCTCGATCGACCTCGACCTCGTCATCATCTCGCGCCGCTCGATCGAGCGCCCAGGCCTGCGATACCAGCGCCGAGGTATCAACGACGAGGGCGGGGTCGCCAACTTTGTCGAGACAGAGTTCATCGTGTCGTGCGTTCGCGAAGGCGCGCGGCACACGTGCTCGTTCATCCAGATCCGCGGTTCGATGCCCCTGTACTGGTCGCAGTCGCCCTTTGCGCTCAAACCTCCCCTCGTCCTTGAGCGCACCAAGGAGGAGAGCCGCGCGGCGATGAGGAAGCACCTCGACGGCCTCAGGGATCGGTACGGCCACCTCGTGCTCGTCAACCTCGCCGAGTCGACGGGTGCAGAGGGCGCAGTCGTCAATGCGTACGGCGCGGGCGTCAAGAGCCTGGACTACGACGAGAAAGAGGTTCGGTGCGCCCCCTTCCCCTTTGATTGCCGTCGCCACTGCCCTTGTCTTCGGTTTGACCCCTCTTCTCCCCCATCAATCCGCAGCTACATCAACTGGGACTTTCACAAGGCGACTAAGGGCTTCCACTACGAGAACCTGAGCCAGCTCACCGAGCTCATCGCGCCCGATCTCGAGGACTTTGCCGCCTTCTGGTCGACGCCGTCGCAGGTCTTCTCCAAACAACAGGGCGTGCCCCGCTTATCTTGCTCGGACAGTTGCGACAGAACGAACTTATCCCAGAGTGCCGTGGCACGCTGGGTGCTTCGCCGGCACCTCGTCCACCTAGGCATCACGTCGGGCGAGGAGCAAGGGATGCACGACGACCTCGACCTCGCCTTCAACGTTCTCTGGGCCGACAACGGCGACGCTATCTCTCGTCAGGTGAGCTCGTCTCACATCGTGCGAGGACCTCGGGGCTGACCTTGATCACTATGCGACTCGCAGTACGCCGGCACGTCCGCGCTCAAGGGCGACTACACCCGCACGGGGAAGCGGGATTGGCGCGGCGCTGTCAACGACGCGAGCAACTCGATGGCGAGGCTCCTGCAGGGAACCGTGACAGGTGCGTCGTCGGATCTCCCCTCTCGCGCGCCTCGACCCCCCGCCCCCACCTTCCCCTTGGCCGCCGCCTTCCTTCCTGCTGTCTTCGCTAGCACTTGCGACTCTCTCCTACCAGTACGTGTCCCACTTACTCGCCCACGCTACCCTCAGATTTCTTCAAGCAGGCCGCCCTCGAACACATCCTCGGCGTCAACCCGCGCGCGTTCGAGGAGTTCTCTGCTCGCTTCGAGACGTCGGACCCGAGCGAGCTCCTCCGCCTGAGCAAGATCCGCCAAGAAGCCGTCGACACATCGTGTCGGGAGGTCCTGTCTGCGGGCGAATCCAAGGTCGCCGCGTGGACGCTCCTCTCGCCCTCGCCCGGCGACAACATGGTCCGGCCGCCGAGCAAGAAGAGCGGCGGCAGGTTCGAGGAGAAGGTCCTCGTCTTGTCGAATCGGGCCGTGCACGTCATCAGCTACGATTACACGCTGCAGAAGGTATCGTCAACGGTGCGGATCCCGCTGGCGAGCATCAAGGGCGTCCAGACAGGCGCCTACATCCTCTCGTCACTCGACGCGGCCGCGCGAGACCCGACGGAGAACCACGGGTTCCTTCTCCGCTTCGTCGACGAGGACGCGACGGAGCAAATGCGCACGTACTCGCTCCGGACAACCCCGTCGCGCAAATCGTCCACGTCGTCGCCTTCGACCCCCACGTCGGCCGACGCGAGCCCCGCAGGTCTCAGGCCTCTCCAGCTGTCGACGGGCAAGGCACCCGCCCCCGAGATGCGCTTCATTGCCTTCAAGGCCCTCAGGCGCGATGCCATCAGAGTCGCAGGCGCCGACGGCGGTAGCCAGATCGTCGACCGCAGCACGACCGCGGACGAGGGCAAGACGGGCCGCGACATCGTGCGCAACATCGTCGGGCGCATTCGCGAGGAGTGCGAGCGCGTCGGCGTCGAGGGCGGGTGGGAGGAGGAGGAGAAAGACATCATCAGCGTCGCGGAGAGCAGGGCGCAGACGTCGATCGTCGACAAGCTCACGCACTCGCTGGCGAGGGCCGTGTGGGCGTAGCGTTCGTGCGCTCTCCTGTCTCTCTGTGTGCCCTCGCCTGTCCCCGCTCCGGCTCTCTCCTCCCTCCCCTCCCCCGTCTTGTTGTCGCGCACCCTCTCGCATGATGCACTCGAATGCGGCTTTTCGAATGCGGCGCTCTTGCTCGAGAGCGTCCTGACATCGGACGCCCGAGCCCGCGAGAAGATGCTTCTTCTTCGAGAACCGAGGCGATCGCGGGCTCGAGCCTCTCTCGTCGTCGTCGCCGCCATCGTCGCTCCGTCGTGGGAGAAGACGCTGCTGGCGCAGGGCAGGGCAAGCTCTGGTGCCTTCCTCTCATGATCACGCCCGCGACACCCTGATAGATCGTCCTCGCGGTGTCTGGGAACGCTGCGCGCCCACGTTATGCAGGAGGACGAGAGAAGCGACTCGAGATGGCTCGCGGCTTTCTCTCGACCGCACCCCCCCCTTTGTGACCCTGTCGAGGTAGGTCGGGTCGACGAAACGGAAGGAGACGAGCTCGCGCAGCCACGCCTCGTGTCTCGACCCGGCTCGCTTGCCCGGCCTTCACGCGTCGAGCCTGTCGCGGCTCTCCGCGCCGAAAAGCGGTCTCGCCCGGTCAGGCACTTGATCCAACTTGTGTCTGAATTGCGCAGAGAGCCAGAAAGAGGCAAGAGCCGAACGGGCGACAGCACCTCGCCGCCTCCGCAGACCTCGCTTTCCTGCCCTGCTGCTCTGCTTCGTCTGACTCGACGTCTACCGCATCGTGACGACCTCTGTGGGGAAGAGTCAGGAGTGTCAGCTGGGTGCTTCGGAGGCTCGAAAAGGGGGAGACGTGCCCTCGGCCGACGTGGGGTGAATGGCGACAGTGTCGTCAAACTGCGCCTTCGTGGCTGCGGTTGCGGCACGGGTAGCAGCAATAGAAAGAGGTCGGGAGGAGTGGATCGAACGGGGAAGGAGAGATGGCAGGAACGAGAGAGGGGAAGAATAAAGCGAGAGGTCGAGATGGGCGAGGAAGTTGGGTCAGCACACGGATACGCCCGACAACCTCCATGCGCAGTCGCGGAAGCCAGCGCCAGAGACGCACCGCCCATCTTGATAGCCACAGCGAAGCCCTGGAGCATCTCGTCGCTGCCAAGGCCGATGAGGTGCAGCCCGACGACCTTCTCCTCAGGGCCCGCGCAGATCATCTTCATCGCAGTCGGCTCCTTCTGGTCGGCCTCCATCATCGAGTAGTACAGCGCCGTGAAGGTCGACTTGTAAATCTTGATCTGGTCGTCGCCGTACTTCTCGCGCGCCTCGGGCTCGGTCTGTGCGGCGAGACGGGGGGTCAGCACGCGTTCGCGCGCGCGGCGCAGCACACACGCTCCAAGCGCTCTGTCAGGCTCGTTGGTGAAAAGGACAGGGACGCACGAGGCCGACAGTACCGATGGTCGGGTGCCTGTAAGAGGGGGGAAAAGGGCCATCGGGTCAGTTCGTCTTCGGACTCAACGAGCCCGGCTCCCCTGCATCCCACACAGCCCGAGCGGCTCTACGGGAAAGAGAGAGAAGGGCGCACGAGAAGACGACGGTCGGGATGTTCTCGTACGAGAGCTTGTCGCCCTCGACGCCGCCGTAGAGCCTGTTGGAGAGCCTCCTGCCCGCAGCGATGGCGACGGGCGTGAGGAGCGCCTTGCCCGCGACGTCGCCGATCGCAAACACGTTGTCGACATTGGTCGCCTGGTACTCGTCGACCGGGATGTCGCCGTTCTTCTCGAGCTTGAGGCCGATCATCTCAGCGCCGATGTCGTCGGTGAGCGAGTGACGGCCGATGGCCCACAGGAGGACGTCCGCCTCGATCTTCTCACCTTCCTTGGTGTGGATCGTCTTGGGGAAGGGCTTGTACAGGTCCGGGTTCTCAACCTCGGTCGTCACCTTCTCGACGTTCGAGTTCTTGTGCAGATGGATGCCCGTCTTGACGATGTGGTCCTGGAGCGTGTCCTGCAGCATCGGGTCGAACGCCTTGAGGATCTTCTCGTGGCGGATGACGAGGTGCGTCTCGGCACCGAGCGTGTGGAGGACGCCAGCGAGCTCGACGGCAATGTAGCCCGCACCGACGATGACTGCGCGCTTGGGAAGCTCTTCGAGGTAGAAGAAGCCGTCCGAGTGAAAGCCGTACTCGTAACCAGGGATGTCCTTGGGCAGGGTCGGCGTACCGCCGACGGCGATGACAAAGCGGTCGGCGGTGTAGGAGCGCTCGATGTCCGAGCCGCCGTGCGCCTTGTTCTCCGGGTAGGTGGGCACGACCGTGATCGTGTTCTTGTCGGCAAACTTGGCGTGGCCGGTGATGTACTCGACCTTGTCCTTCTCGACGTCTGCAAACGGGCGGAACGCGGGTGAGTTCGCTGCCTCGGGCATGAGAGGTGAGATCTGCACGCACTGCGCTCGTAGATGCCGTTGAGGCGCTCGATGTACTTGTCGCGCTTGTGCTTGAGCGTCGGCCAGTCGACCTGAGCCGCCTCGCTCGGCACCTTGAACCCGTACGCGTTGGCCTGGTGAAGCTTCTCCCTGTGACTCGGCGGATCGAGGGTCAGCTGTCGCGTCTGTGAGAGTCTCGATCGTAAACGAAAGACGCACGCCAGGTCTGCCGCGTGCCACATGACCTTCTTGGGGACGCAGCCGACGTTCACGCAAGTGCCGCCGAGGCGCCACGTCTCCTCAACGATCGCGACTGTGTGTGTCGACCCGGGCAGGTCAGAGCCATGAGCACGAGTCCACGCATAGGGGCGGAAGGAGGGCGAGGGAGCGGGACGCACCCTTGGCGCCATACTGGGCAGCGCGGCGAGCGGCCCCGAGACCGCCAGAGCCACCGCCGATGACGATGAGGTCGTAGTGGCTGTCTCCCTTCTGAGCTGCGGTCGACTTGAACGGGATGGGGGCCATCCTGTACGCGGAGATGGAGAACTGGCGGCGAGTGGGGAGGGAGGCGGCTGAGCGGGAGGCGAAGGAGCGGAGCGGTGCGAGTGCTTGGCGGGACAGCACGAGCGGTAGAGCCAGCTTGGGTGGATTCCTGGGTGCAGTAGCTTCGGGTTCAAAGGCTACTTGCGGGGTGATAGAGGAGCGAGAGAGAGGGGACCAGGATGCGAAGCGAAGGCGAGATCGGTCTCACGCCGAAGCTGTCTCAACCCATCCTTGTCCCTTGCTCTCGCTTTACCTAGCAGATCCCAGTCGCTCTCATCAGTATCAGAACCCTTCCCCCCCTTTACTCCCCCCTTTTTTCCGCTCCAGTAGAACCCGGTCCGCATGGGCGAGCACGCCCGGAGTGACTTGAAACAAGACCTCTCTCTCTCTCTCTCTCTCTCTCTCTCTCTCTCTCTCTGACTGTAATACACTGGGCCTCCCGCCTACGGTCATCCTCGCGTCGCACTTGGTCAAGCAGCGGCTGCAAAGCACGCTGCAGCGGCGCCGAACCTACGGCAGCTCTCCACCGCCACTTCGGAACCCTCGTGCACCTCGCGAGCAGGCGCTCAGACCGCGAGGCATCAGGGAGCCTCGTTCCAATGAGTACGTTGCGATACAGGTGGATGTCTAGAATAGAGAGACGAGAGCGCGACGACACAACAACAGCCCTGCGCCCCGTCCGTGGCCACAACTCGCTCCCGATCCACCTACGCCTGCTCCTGCGACGGCGTCGTCTTGAGCGCCAGCAGCCACTTCCACAGCCCGTCGCGGTCCTTGTAATCGTGGTGCACGACCGAGACGAGCCAGCGCGTCTCGGCGACGTCGCGGATAAAGGCGCGCGCGGGCGACGCGGCGGCGTACAGGAGCGACCATTCGCGCCACAACGCAAAGGCCTCCTCCTGCAACGACGGGTCGGCACGGTGTCAGCAATGTGGCACACTTGCGGTGTCCATGCGAGAGGGGGAGGGTCAAAGACGCACACACCACGCCCGGAAGCTCATCTCCTCGATGAGGGTCGTCGTGACAATCTCCTTGGCGCCAAACACGCCCCACGTCACGGCGTTGACGTCGCCCTTGGACATGTTGCTTCTGTGATCGCCGCGCGCGTTGCCCGCGAACCACGTCACGAGGGCGTCGTCGCCCTCACCCGACTCCTGCCTCCTCTTCGCGTCCTCTGCGCTCTTGCGCTCGAGCTCGTCGAGCTCGGCTCCCGTGAGGAAGAATTCGACAAACGCCTTCTGGTAGACGTAGCCTCCCTTGGGGCCGAAGCCGTGCACCGGGTCGGCGCTCGGAGCGCCGTCGACCGCGGGCTGGGACCCGACCGTCCACCAGTGCCGCGAGTCGTTCATCTCGATGAGGTGCGCAGAGATGGACGCCGTCTCCGCGCGGAGAGGCTCCTCTGACCACGGGTTGGACGGGATCGTCTCGCGCAGGTACGACGAGAAGACCCGCGAGATGTCGGCGGGAGAGGTCGGTTCGCCCCACAGGCGCATCGCCTCGCCCGGCTGCCAATACGCAAGTGCGTCAGCACAGTGAGGCCGATCTCAGCGTGTGAGAGAGAACGCACCGGCAACTTCAGGCTGACGCCGTAACCATCCATCTCGCCGTACGCCGGGCTGCGCGCATCGCCGAACCGTCCGTTCGGGAACTCGTCCCAGCTCGCCGGGCTGTCCTTGCGCGCAATGTCCGGGCCAGCGACGCTCTGGCTCGAGTCCGTGCGCGGGCGCAGCGAGTTGACAACCTTGGGCAGGGGCGCGCCGTTCGGGGCGAGGGTCTGCTCGAGTCGCGTCCTCGTCAGCTCGAGAGGCTAGTGCGCGGCCAGGCAAAGGGGAGGGGACGGACCCGCTGCAGTCGGGGCTTGGCGCGCGTCGCGTCCGGCTCGACCCACTGGAGCAGTTCGAGCACGCGCGTGACG
This sequence comes from Rhodotorula diobovata, assembly GCA_006352295.1. NCBI lineage: Eukaryota > Fungi > Basidiomycota > Microbotryomycetes > Sporidiobolales > Sporidiobolaceae > Rhodotorula > Rhodotorula diobovata. The sequence continues at coordinate 97,354 of SOZI01000024.1, read as the reverse complement.
CTCTTCTCGAGGTTGAGGGTGCACAGGTGAAAGCCTCGGATGCCCTGCTCGAAGAGCGCACGCATCATCTTGACCGACAGGCGTACACCGTAGTCCTTGACAGCTGCGTCGTCGTGCTGCGAAACGGTGAAAAGGGTGAGCTGGGAGAACGACGTTCTGGCGGGAGGGGAGGCCGACCTGGATCCGCTCGAGGTCGCTCATGATGTCGTCGGGGATGTGTGTTCCACACAAGTTGGTCATGCGGCGGAAGGATTGGTAGTTCTGAATGGGCATGATGCCGGGAAGGATCGGGATCGTAATGCCTGCGAGCGCGCGACCAGTCAGTCCCGAGAAGGCGCAGCGAGGCGTGCTCGCCAGGACGCACCACGCTTCCGGCACGCCCTGTACCAGTCCATGAAGACGTCGACGTCATAGAAGAGTTGGGTGACGACAAAGTCGGCGCCGGCCTGCTGCTTCTCGAAGAGGAACTCGATGTCGGCGAGCTTGTCGGGCGAGTCGGCGTGGCCCTCCGGGTAGCCTGCCGGTCGGGAGGGACGACATCAGTTTCGTGCCGGTTTGATTGAGAGCCGCGAGGACGCGCACCAGCCACGCCGATGCAGAATGCGTCGCCGTACTCGTTGCGAATGAAGCGCACGAGGTCAGTCGCGTGCTGGAACTTGTCGCTCGATGCCGTCCAATACTCCTCGCCCCGTGGAGGATCTGTGGAGCCGGGTGAGCGCCAGTCAGTCAGTCACCAAGGGCCGAACAGGTGGAGGACGAGGGCGAGAAACGCACCTCCTCGGAGCGCGAGCAAGTTGACCACGCCGAGCTCCTTTGCCCTCTTGAGCGTCTTCTCGAGCACACCTTCCTCCAGGTTCGTGCACGTCAGGTGCAAGCACGTCTCGAGCCCCATGCCCTGACTCGCGCCCGCCAGCTCGAGCGACCTCGCCTGGGTCGAGCCGCCCGCGCCCCACGTCACGTGCATCCACGTCGGCGAGAGGGACGACATGCGGTCGATGCGGTCGACGAGGTTGGCAAGGCCGATGTCGGTCTTGGGCGGGAAGACCTGCGATGCAGGGCGAAGCGAGCGCGAGCAGAGTGTCGAGGGAGGGATCGGGCGGCAGCGAGGCAAGGTCAGCATGAATGGCACCAGAGGTCATGGGTCGGCTCCACAGGGCATTAGAACTCCTGCGCAGTCGCTCGGAAGCCAGCAACGCACCTCGAACGTGTAGAAGGGCTGGTCGGGCGAGAGTTGCGCGATTCGGTCGCTCACCCTCTGGCTCTGGTGTTGCCGCAGCTCGGGCGTGCTCGTGCCACTCATGGTCGTTCTTCAGCTCGCGTGGATGCTCAGATCAGCTTGAAGCGGCGCTCAATCGTCGAGCGGTGTGAGGCGGCAAAGTCAAGAAGCGCGCGGCGGTATCGGCCGCGGCTCGAGGAGTCTGGGGCGACTCCGGCATCGCTCTCGAGTTCGTAGTTCCCGGGTTCTCGAGCAGACGCGCCCCAGAAAAGCAAGAAGAACCAGAACATTACATGGCAAGGCGCGCAAGAGGCGAAACGGGGTGGAGAGAGTCGTGCAGGTGGGAGTCGAGAGAGAACGGCGGCGGGGGAAGAGCGGAGGGAGAGATAGGACGACGAGGGGGGTTCGGGGGGGGGGCACGGACATACGAAGGAGATCACACGCGAGGGCGACGGGGCGAGACGGGCGGGATGCAAGGGTAAGGAGGTGAGTAGAAGGAGGAGGACTAGGCGCAACAAAACGGGCGAACGAGGTCGTGGCAGAGTGGTGGGTTTGACTCCGCGCACAGGGAATGATAGGACGAGTCGCACAGAAGGGAGGAGAGCGTCTGTCGTGGCTCTAGAGGATGCTGCACTTGGACTTGCGCTTGGTGACGGGCGGCTCGAGCGCCGCGACGATGGCCTCGTCAAAGACATTCTTGAGCTGTTCAGTTGCGAGAGATCGTGATGAGGGACTCGTTGGGGCGCAGGCGGGGGCGAAGGGAAGAAGAGAGCGAGGAAGCGAGAACGCACCCCCTTCTGCGTGAGCGCCGAGCACTCGACGTACTTGACGGCGCCAAGTTCCCGTGCGAGCCGCTCGCCGGCCTCGGGGGGCACGGGGCGCTGCTTCTGCCGTCCGAGCTTCTCGAGGACGGCCGGGTCGTCGCGCAGGTCGACCTGGGTGCCGACGATGAGGCAGGGCACGCCCGGGCAGTGGTGGTGCACCTCGGGGAACCACTTCTCCTTGACGTTCTCGAACGAGGCGGGCGACGTGACGCTGAAGCACACGAGGAAGACGTCCGTCTGCGGGTACGACAAGGGGCGCAGTCGGTCGTAGTCCTCCTGACCGGCCGTGTCGAACAAGCCGAGCGTGTACGGGTCGTCGCCAATCATGACCGTCACCGCCTGTGGGTTTGACGAGTGTGCAATGTGCGAGTGGAGGAGGCGAGGGTCAGCCAGTGTGCTCGTGGAGGAGGCAGGAGCTCCACGGCGCGGGGGTTGGAGCACGCGAGCATGGCCCCCCGCCCCTCCCCGCCCCGACCTAAGCAAGGTTGGCGAACGAATGATCGACGCACGTAGTTGTCGAAGACGGTCGGCACATACTCGCTGGGGAACTTGTTGGTGGTGTACGAGATGAGGAGGCAGGTCTGCGGTGCATCATCGCGACAATCGGGGTTAGTCGCCGAGCGGGGGGGCAACAAGGGTGCGCGACGCACCTTTCCGACGGCACCGTCACCGACAACCTGCGTGCGTTATGCCAGATGTGAGTGAGCAATGATCCTCGACGCGGATCCGAGCGGATCTCGAAGGCGCGAGCGGCGGGGCGCATGCGCAGCGGGGCGAGCGGACGGAGGAAAGAGGCGCAAACACGAGGAAACGGAGGCGAGGACGTACGACACATTTGATGGTCTGCATGCTAGCGCTGGAGTCCTAGAGTGGCGCGGAGAGGGAGTCGAGCGGTGACTGCGCTGCCAAGGCGACGTGGGGCCGAACAAGGACGTAATAGGGAGGAGGGGGAGGAGGTGGAGGGGGGGAGGCGAGACGGGGGGGACGGTCAGCGCGGTGAATTCGGCGACGCGCGCCTCGAAAGCTGCTAGCCTGTCCGACGGGACGACAGGGTCTCGAGAGAGGGCGATAAATGTGCTGCCCAGTCGCGCGCGTGACGAGCGACGGGGGCGCGAGCCGTGCGGTCCGCGTGTGGTGTCGACCCCGCGCCGAGAGGGTGGTGCGAGGGCGCAGAGGCGCGTCCACGGGTCGGTCGGGTAAGTGCGAGGGTGGTCGGTCGGTCTAGGGGCACAGGGACACGTCCCGGACGTGGGCGGAAGGGCGTGTGCTCGGGGCGAGCGGGTTGATGGGGGAGGGGGACGGGGGGGACACAGGCGGGAGGGACCCTGGCTGGGGGCTTCACTCGGCGTGGGATGCTCAGGGGACGAAGAATCGTCGGCTCACGAAGAGGGTGGAGTCTCGGAGGGAACAGCGGCGAGGACCAGACGCTGAGCGAGGCCAGGTCGGGTGAGGAGGCGGGCGAGCGGCCAGCTCCAACACCTGAGACCTCTGTCCACCAACCCTCCTCAGACTGCAGAAGCGCCTGTGCGATCACTCGTGCTATTCTCTCAGACGGCCAGTCGCACCACCGCGAAAACACGCCGCGTGAAGACGCCGCCCTCACCACCTCACGGGCGTCCCCCTCGCTCGCTGGCCACGCTTCTCACAACACCCACTCCACGCGAGTCAAGTCTCGACATGCCTCCACGCAAATCTGCTCGCGGCAAGAAGGCTGCAGCACCCGCCGAGGCCCCCGCCCCTCCGCCTCCTGCACCCGAGGAGCTCGATGCAACCGCTCCCTCCACCTCGACCACCGCCGAACCCGCACCTGGAACCGCAGTCGATGAGGTTGACGCAGAGCAGGAGCAACAGGAGCAGATCGCGCAGGAGGACGCGGCAGCAGCCGAGGCGGGCGGCGATGAGGAGCAGCAACCCGCTCAGGCGGGGCCCTCGTCCGGCGCGACGATGGAGGACCGCATGGCAAAGATGAAGGAGCTCAGGCAGCGCATGGTGCGTCCCCAACATGTCCCTGTGCACGCTGGCCTTCAGGTCTCTGCGGTCCCTCCAGTGAGCTCACCTTGACCTCCCTCCGACCTCAGGGCGAGTCGGCGCGCGCCAACCGCCAGGATGTCATCGCCGAGCTCAACACGCAGCGGGCGAGTGCCCGCACCCTCGCGCGTCTCGAGCGCAAGCGCGCACAGGCCGAGGCCATGGGCCAGAAGGAGCGCGCCGTCGAGACGGGTGAGGACCTCGAACGGACCAAGAACTGGGAGTACTCGATCGAGGACAACGAGCGGTGGGACAAGAAGCAGGCGCGCAAGGCTAGGAGGGCGGATCAGGGTTTCACGGGTGCGTGTGACCTCTTGCAAGTGCGCGATCGCGCCGACTCACCTCCCCCCGCCGGGCAGACTACGACGACCTCGCGCGGCGGAAATACAAGAAGTTGAGCAGATAGGCGACTCTCGCACATGATGTTGCATCTGACTAACCCCCCGTCCATCACCACAGGACCTGGACGACTTCAAGCCCGACCTGCTTGCGTACAAGAAGCAGCGCGAGGGCGAGTTGGCCACGTCGAACGCGCTCGTGGCGTCCGGCAGCGGCGCCGGCGAGGTCGGGCCCGTAATCGACCCCAACGGCCTGTACCGTGACGCCAACAGCTTTGTGTACGCCGACCACAAGCCGACAGAGGACCAGATTGACCGCGTCATCGGCAAACTCAACAGCGAGTGCGTCCCTTCTCTCCTCGACGGGTTTTGCTTCTCTGCCGTGCGTTGGAGCTCACTCCGATGTCGTGCGGTGCGCCTGCAGCCTCGACAAGCGGCAGAAGCGCTCGCGCAAGCGTGCCGACGAGGACGAGGGCGACATCACCTGGATCAACGAGAAGAACCGCCAGTTCAACCGCAAACTGCAGCGGTACTACGACGACGTCACGCGCGAGACGCGCGAGAACTTCGAACGAGGTGCGTTGCTGCGTGAAATCTCGAGAGGAGATCGAGAACTGACTCTCGCGGCGCCCCTCCTCGCGCGCAGGAACGGCGCTCTGAGCGGGAACCGGCGTTGCGCGTGCTCTGTACAGTCTGTCTCGTTGTAACCGCGCGCTTGTCGTGTCTTGATCCTGCCAAGTCCAGCTGCCGCGAGAAATCAAGACGGACCGACGGGCCGGCCGCCGGCGAGCGATCGTCAAAAGAACGTGCGCCTCTGCCCTCAGCTCCCCTCGAGTCCCCCCACTGCCTGAGCCGCCGCCCCTTGTTCAAATGGAGTGGGCTCTACTTTCGCGCTAGCGCCAGGTCTCGGCCAAGCCTCGATTCACGCCGCACGTCTCGTTAGGCTCACTCGCCCACCCGCTCGTCCTCATCACGTTCCGCTCCGCCCTCTGGCGCTGGTTGGCTGGCGAGCCCCCGAGCGAGCTGCCGGGCAACGTTGCTGGGGCTTGATGGGCACTTTGAGGTGTCTCAGCGCCGTCGGCAGCCTCAGCCGGTGGGGACCGCCTCCTCGTCGGCGCACGAGGGGCTCAGAACCGACTCGGGAGTCGCTCGAACGCACGCTCGACTCCCCTTGCTTTCTTCTCCTCTCCTGTGTGTTCCTCCGCTCCCCCTTAACCCCTCGAGATGGTCAAGCCTACTCTCGGCTCGCGAGCTAGCCTCGCCGTCGCCGCTGTTGCCGCGCTCGCAACCACCGCGTCTGCGCAGACGTTCCGCCGCTCGGCTGCGTGCCCAAGCCTCGGATGCATCTACCCGCCAGATCAGAGCTCTTTCATTGCCGGCCAGGTGAGCTTCTCTTGCGCCGTCGGAACGTCGGTCGATACCTGCTGACCCCGGGCCTCGCTTGATCTGCCGCGACAGGTCTTTGACATCCGCGTCGAGATCCAGGCGCCGGCAAACGGCTCGACGCCCTACAACAACGGTGTCCCATCGTCCGAATTCGCGCTCTACATCGGCGGCAAGGGCGCCGACATGCAGGAGGTGTCGTCCTTCTACGACCGCGAGGACCCGCAGGTCGAGTCGTACAACTTCACCTACTACGAGGACCTCTTCCAGAAGGCCAACGACTCGGCGACGCTTGTGAATGTACTCGCGAAATCGTACCGCCACGTCACGCTGTGCGGCCGGTCCTCCTTGGCGCTGTGGAGCAGTCCGCTGACCTGCCCTCCGGTGCAGCTTCAACCCTGGCGAGTACGAGCTCAAGCTTCAGTACAACGGCGGGAGTGAGACTCTGGCACACTGGACGGTCCTCCCTCTCGCCGAGGCTCGCCAGGCGAAGAACGTCATCCTGTTCAGTGAGTCTTCGCCTCCCCTCATCAGTCACGCCTGTCCATTCGTACTGATGGCAGTCTCGAGCGTGCAGTCGGCGACGGTATGGCTCCGTCAATGGTCACCGCGGCGCGCCTCCTTGGCCACAAGACGGTCAACGGCAAGTACAAGAGCCGCCTGCAGCTCGACGAGAGCGAGGGCTTCGGCATGCAGATGACCCACTCTCTGGACTCCTACATCACAGACAGGTACGTCCCACTGGTGGTCTTTTTGCACGAAGACCCGATCAAGCTGACCCAGCGCATTCCATCTCCCCCTCGTCCTCCTTCCTCTATCGCTCCTTGACAACCGCCGCTGGTCGTGCTCGTCGCTCCCTCCTCACACAGTGCCAACTCTGCGACGGCGCTCATGTCGGGCCACAAGTCGACCGTGAACGCGCTCAACAGCTTCACCGACTCGACCGGCAAGCCATACGGCGCGCCCAAGTTCGAGACGATCTTCGAGATGGCTCGTCGCTTGTACGACGCCAAGATTGGCATTGTCTCGACCGCCTTCCTTGCCGACGTGCGCGCTCTTCCGCTTTCAGACCTCGTTCCCACGAGCTGAGGCTGACCTCAACTGGACTTGCTCGACCCACGACAGGCTACTCCCGCCGCTGTCGTTGCTCACACCCCTCAACGCGGTGCCTACGACTACGTCATCGACCAGTTCCTCGACGGTGGCGCGGTCGCTTTCAACGGCACGCCGCAGAACTTTTCGTGGACCCAGTGGGACGGCCCCGACGTGCTCTTCGGCGGCGGAGGCAAGGACTTTGTGCCCAAGGCGTCCAACAAGAACGTGTCCAAGATCGACCGCTTCCTCGAGCGCGGCTACCAGTGGTCGACGACCAACTCGACTCTGGCCGAACTCGACAACTCGAAGCGCGCGCTCGGTCTCTTCTCCGACTCGAACCTCCCGACTTGGCTCGATCGCCACGTCTACACGGACAACCTTGCGTCGTTCGGTGCCTGGGCGCCGGAAAACAAGACCTTCACTGCACCGACGACCGACGTCCCGGGCCTCAAGGACATGACTCTCAAGGCTCTCGACATTCTGCACACCCGCTCCAAGCACGATGGCACGCCCTTTATGATGATGTCTGAGGCCGCCAGCATCGACAAGTGTGAGTCCGCTCGTGGGCGCATCCCGGCCGCACACGCTCCCCTTTCCTGACCTTACGGCGGTTGACCACCGCTCCCGTCGCAGCGATGCACGTCGCCGACTACCCCCGCGCTCTTGGTGACCTCCTCGAGCTTGACGACACCGTTCGCGCCACGCTCGACCGCCTCGAGGAGGTGCGTCAGCCTCTTTCCCTCCTCCTCCTTTGATCCCGTCTCTGACGCGCTCCCGCAGCTCGGCATTCGCGAGGAGACGCTCGTTGTGGTCACCGCTGACCACGCGCACGGCTTCGACGTTTTCGGTTCGGCCGATACCGAGTACCTCGCGGCGCAGACGACCATCGAGGGCAAGCGCGACGCCATCGGGACCTACCTCGAGTCGGGCCTTTCGGGTTACCAGGTCCCGCAGGGCGTCAACCCGCAGAACCAGAGCGAGTTTGTCGGCCCGCAAGGCCCCGGCTTTCCCGTCACGTGGGAGCCCCGCTACACGGCCGCCTTTGGCCTCGCCGCCACGGTCGACCAGTACGAGGATTTCAAGACGCACCCGAGCGTTCGCGCCACGTCGCTGGAGCCGCTCAAGAACGGCACCTACCGTGCCAGCCATGACGACTCGCCCGACGGCTTCTTCATCTCGGGTGTTCTCCCGACCTCGAACGACCAGGGCGTGCACTCGCTCGTTGACGTTCAAGTCTTCTCGTTCGGGCCGGGCCACGAGCTCTTCCGCGGCATGATGGACTCGACCAACATTGCGCAGAAGATCGCGCAGGTAATGGACCTCGGGCGCGACAAGAAGGGCGACCTCGCCGTCAGCCAGCGCAAGGGCAAGGGCAAGGGCAAGGGCGAGGGCGAGGGCAAGAAGTAGGCTCGTCCTCCCTTCCTCGCACCCCTCGATTTGGGGACTCCCCATCTGTTGGGTTGTGCCGGGGCAGTCGCCTACCTACCTCGCTCGTTTCTCCCTTCCGGCCCGCTGCGGTTTCCGTTCCCGGCGGCGGCTTCCTTCCTCCTCCCTCTTCTCTCGCTGTCGACCTTTCCCTTTTCTTCTGAGTTTGTTCATCAGTCGTACATCCATAGAAGTCGGTGCCAAAGACAAGCAGTCGTCCTCTCCTCGATCCGCCGGCCGGAAGCGCCGGCCCGCCGTCGGCCCGACCTGGCGCAGCGCGGAGTCGAGCCCGCTCGAGGTCGTTGACTCGCGCTGTCACTCTTCCGTGACTCTGACCTGACTCGCTCTCGCTCTCGAGGGCTTATCGGCGCTCGTTGCACCCTTCAAGCGCCCCGCTGCATCCTCGAGCTGCCACGCTCGACCCGCCTGAGTTCGCCCCTCACCGCCAACAGATGAGAACCTCTCGGCCTCTCGACAGCGTCTACCTCTCGACGAGCGTCCCCCCGACACTCGCATGTCTCAACACGAGCGACAGCGAGGCGTACCTCGCGCGCATTGGGCTCCCCAAGGATTCCGTCGTTGAGCCACCCTCGCTCGACCTCCTCTCAAGGATCCTCATGGCGCACCACCTCTCGGTTCCGTACGACTCGTCGGCCATTCACGTCGGATCCGACGAATGGCGTCGAGGCAAGGACAAGGGAGAACCGATCGAATGGCGACGAGGGCCAGGCATGGAGCTTGGGCGAGGCAACTTTCAGCGCGTGATCCTCAAGCGTCAAGGCGGGTACTGCTACGCTCTGGGCACGCTCGCCGCCTCTTTACTGCGGGGTACGCCGCTTTCTCCTGGCCGGAGCTTCCCCGACCTCCCGCTGTCTAGCAGACCGCTCACCTGGACCCGCGCCTGCAGGCTTTGGTTTCCGCGTGAGCGAGGTCGGCGCGCGAGTCTTCCTTCAGCGCGGCAAGGACCCGGCAGAAGTTGGGTACAGTTGGTGGTCGCAGACGACCCACACGTGCGCCATTGTCGACTGGGAAGGCTCGGCAGGCAGGTGGTTCTGCGATTTTGGTGAGGTTTTCTCTGTCGCCTGCAAGGTGTGCTTCGAGCTGCACACTGACCTCGTTTTCCCCTGCACACAGGCTTCGGCGGCGGTGGCAGTCCCATCCCGATCCCGCTGCGCCACGGCGCGACGTCGGCCTCTCTCTCGCGGTCCGAGTCGTTCCTCCTGTGCGAGGAGGCCATGCCCGGCGGTGACACGTCGCACATACACGATGCTCCCGCGGGCTGGACCCTGTACCGACGCGTCGTCCCTGCCGGTACCATCATTCGTTCGCACGTCGAGGCCAAGAGCGGCCCCGGCTACTACACGCCCTGCGTTCACTTCTCCCTCGCGACCCTCGCCCCTCTGGACATCGTCACCGCCGACTTCTACAACTCGCAACACCCAAGCGCGACCTGGGCATCCATCTTCCTCACGTCGCGGCTGCTGCCCAACGGCGCGCGCAGGTCGCTGTGCCACGGCATCCCCGCCATCGAGGCCGGCGCACCGCAGGACGGGCGCAAGTACGCCAAGCTGTACTCGAAGGAGGGCATCAAGGGCGAAGAGTACGACGTCGAGTGGATCCCGTTCGACACTCAGGCGATCGGCGCCGTGCTCGAGCGCGAGTTTGGCTTCCTGCTGTAGACGCGGCAGATCAAGAGGAAGAGAAAGCCAGTGGTGCAAGTAGACGTAGCCCGCTTCACTTGTCGAGACGACGAAAGGCGAGATGGTATGCAGAGTCGCCAGACGCCGTATTCTCCTGAGGTGTGGCGCAGGACAGCGCGAGGCCCGTGCGCGGCACCCAGCCTCCGTGGCGGTCGCTCCCTGTCGAATGGACCGGGGATGATCACGGCCATTCGTTTGGCGTCTACGGAGGTGCCGGAGTACCTCGCGGGGCAGGCGGCCATCGAGGGCAAGCGCGACGCCATCGGGACCTACCTCGAGTCGGGCCTTTCGGGTTACCAGGTCCCGCAGGGCGTCAACCCGCAGAACCAGAGCGAGTTTGTCGGCCCGCAAGGCCCCGGCTTTCCCGTCACGTGGGAGCCCCGCTACACGGCCGCCTTTGGCCCGCCGCGCGTTCAAGCCAAGCCGCGCGTGACCCTCTCACGTCGCTGCCTCTGCAGACGTCCGGGACCGAGCTAAGCGAGCACTGCGTATTGATGGCATCAGACACAGAAGACCCGACAAGCGTGCAAAGCCACCCTCACTCTTCGACCTCGCGCCACAACCCGACAGCTAGACCTCGATCTCGCTCGCCTCGCTGACCTTCTGCTTCTTCCTCGCCGGTACACCTCCGGTCACCGCGTTGTGTTCGGAGTTGACCTGCAACTCGGCCATCGAGCGGCGCTTTTTGAGTCCCGCACGACTCGTGCTCGACTGAGGCGACGGCGCAGGCGCGAGGTCGACGTCCATCGGCGCGGGCTGCTGCGCGGGCGAGTGTGACTCGTGCGCGCGACAAGCAGGGAGCCTTGGCGCTCGACGCACCTGCCCCGCAGGCCGATCCTTCACGCGCTCGACCGCCTTGCCCTTGCCCTTGACCTTGGCATCGCCCTGCGGGACGTAGCTCGCCGGCGGCTCCTCGAAGCGCTTGGCGGCCGAGTACCGCTGCGTTTGTCCGCGCGCAGGAGCGAGCGGGCCGGTGCCGCTCGCCGAGTCGGCGGCAGCGATCGAGTCCGGCGTCGAGAAGGGGAGCGGCTGCGAGTCGTCGATGATGGGGTCGGCAGGCGAGGTAGAGGGGTCGGGAGCGCCGCCGAAGGCAAGCTTCTGATTCTGCTGGGAAGACGAAGGCGAATCCTCGACGAGCACAGCTGGGCCAGTGGATTGCTTGTCGGACGTCGGAGCGTGAGCGCCCTGAGGGATCAAAGTCAGCGGAGCGATTCGCTGAGAGGCAGCGATGGGGGCATGCCGTTTGGCTCGCAGCAGCAGCAGTCCCCTCGGCCTCCTTCGCGGCAATGCGAAGGGCCGCGGCGATACCATGCTCGGCGCCGCGTCCCGGGTCAAAGTACTCGGCCTTCTTGCGCTTGAGCTGCTTGGCCGACCTGACCGAGTGGCTGAACGTGAGTGCACGCTCCGCATCGTGCAGATTTTCAGATGACTCACTTGTTGACAATGAAGGTGCCTGCCTTGAGCGAACCGACCTGCGAGGCGTTCTCGCCGCGCTGGCGACGCTGGGGCGCGCCCTGCTCGAGCATGAACTCCTCCGACTTGAGGCGCTTGATGACCTGCGCAGCAGTCGAATTGTCGACGGCTGAGGGAGAACACGCACTGAGTCCTGTGAACGAGGCGGCGAGGACGGAGCAGGGGCACGCACCAAGACGCTTGGCGAGCTGGGCCATGCTGAGCACGCCCTCGCTCCAGACGACGGCGAGCGCTGCGTGGATGATCGTCAGGAGGAGCAGCCGCAGCGCTGGTGAATGGAGCTGACGTACCGCGGCGGAATAGCGCCAGACTGCGGAACTCGGCAAGCGCCTGCTCGATCTCGTCCTCCTTGTCCGGCTCGTGCGCCGTCTCACCCAGCGCAGCGTAAGCGAGGCAGCGGTAGCACTCGAAGAAGTCGGGGATGCGCTGGTCCGTGGCGGCGTCGAAGCCGTAGCAGGACGTGTGCTTCCACACGTCGCAGGCTGGGCGAGGTAGGCCGTCAGCCGTGGCTCTGCGGTGACGGCAGCCGGCGGGACGCGCTGGAGCAGCAGATCATGCCACCGTCCTCATCCTTGTCCCCTGCGAGCAGTCCGTCGCATCAGTCTGGGTGTCGCCCGTCCAGGGACGTCGAGGGCAGGACGCACCGCACTCGCACGCGTCGTCGGGCGTCTTGACCTTGTTCCTCGTGCTCTTGCGGCGGGGGCGATCCTTCTTCGAAGCCTGCTGCAGCGCAGCAGTCTCCGTCTGTTCGAGCATCTCGAGCGTCTTGGTCGTGTCGGGCTCCGTGCCAAGAGTCGTCTCGGCATCCTTGTCGTCGCCAGTCGCACCGCCGTCGACGTCCATCGGCGAGTCTGCGGCGAATTTCAACGAGTCAGTGGCGGCACGCGTACAAACCATCAGGGCAATGACGATCACTCGAAGAGTTGCGTCTCGGCCGGCGGCGTCTCCGCATGGACCTTCTCTGGCTCCTCGCGCTTGTCCTTGATCGCGGGCTGCTTGGACGGGCCCGCGACGGGCGGCGACTGGTTCGCCCCGTTCGCCGCGCTGGCAGCGATGCGGTCCTGGTACTGCGTCGCCGACTCGTCAAAGAGCGGCACGGGCGGGATGAACGACTTCTGGCGCGACGCGACGGGGTCGAGCTGCGTGGGGGCGGCGCCAGCTGAGGGGGCGCGCCTCTCCGTCGACGCGATCTGCGAGCGCGACAAGGCATCGGTAGGAGCCAGAGTGAGCGCAGAGAGGAGCGCGACGAACTGCACGGCGGAGGACCGCGTTGTCCGACAGGTTCGAGTCGAGCAGCGTCTCCTCGGCCATGCCCCTCGCCGTCACGACCGCCTCCTCGCTCGCCTCAATCCCCACCCTCTTCCTCAGCTCCTCCATGTCCTCGTCGTCCGCCTCGCTCACCTCTCGGATCGTGTGCAGCCCGCCGCGCAGGTCCCGCACCGCGACGGGCTCGACGACCTTGAGCTTGGCGTCCTCGTCCGTGGCCGACTCGGTGAGCGACTCTGCGTCCCAGACGACGGGGCGCGAGGCTGCGTCGAAGCGGTTGCGCGCGAGGGCCTCGTCGAGCGTGATGTGCTCGTCGAATGGCGTGTCGAGAACGTGCGCGATCGAGACCGAGTGGAGCGCGACACTGTGATGTCGTTGTCAGGCCAAGATACCTGAGAGGTGGGAGCACAAGAGCCGCACCCATGGTAGCCCGTCGACACGCTGCCGAGCGTGCCAAAGTCAGGCGGGTCGGCGACCGAGGGCGTCATGAGGGTGTAGCCCGGAGTGTCACTCGGCACGGGGCTGCGGCGCGTGGTAACGAAGTCAGCATTGAGCATCGCGGCGCAAAGAGCAGGGGTGGTCACGCACCGGAAGCACGGCGGCTCGTACGACTCGGGCGTCTCCTTGGTGTAGAACAGGCGCACGTTGAGGAACCTGCGGCGCGGAAGCTCGTCGAGGACCTGCGTGCTCGTAATGAGGCTGCGCAGTGGAGGTGTGTGTCAATGCGGAAGGAGATGCACCGGGGGCAATGACGCGCGCGCACTTCTTGATCATCTGTTGCACCTGTCTCTTGACGTCGCCCTCCTTGCGCGGCGCCTCCTTGTTGGCGAGGCCGTGCGTCGACGAAATGACCATGCCGCTCAGCTGGTCGCGCACGACGAGCTCGGGGCGCTGCCGGAACGGGGGAGGTCAACGCGCGCAGGAGGAGTCGTGTGCGGCAGCGAGCCCACCTTGTTGCCCTCGGCGTCCGTTTCGTACGTAAAGGTGAAAGTGTAGCTCTCGACGAGGTTGGTTGGCTGGTCCGGGTCGAGGTAGATGGCGAAGACTACCGCGAGGAGGTCTCGATCAGGCGAGGTGGACGACGGGGGCAGAGATGCGAGGAGAGCGCACCAAGCTGGTGGAGGTAGCCCTTCTCGATTGCCTCGGTCGCGCCGAGCTCCTGCGCGCAACGAATACGACGATCAGTCCGCTTGCGCGTCAGGAGTCACGCCGTGAACGGCAGCGCAGCGTCAACGCACGAGGTAGTCGAGAAGCTTGTCGGCCTCGACGGACATGCCGCGCTTGAGCTTCTTGACGCGCACCGTGCTCGGCGCGGCGACCTTGTCCTTCTCAATCTCTTCGGTCGCAGCTGTCGAGGTGCCGCTGCGCGACAGGGGCGGCTTGGGCGCGAGCAGCTTGTAGTCCTCGAACGAGTCCTCGGGCAGCAGGCCGCTGCGGCAGTGCGAGTCCAGCGCACATGCCGTCAGCTGAGGGCTCAGGAAAGACTAAGACAGCCAGAAGAGAGCAGCAGGCGCGAGACGAAGGCAGCTGAAGCGGTGGAGCGCACCGCAGGAAGGCGACGCAGCCGATGCCAGCTTCGAGGAGCACCTGCGCGGGAAGCCGGCAGCAGGTCATTCAATCATGGCTCTTAACCAAGTGCGAAAGCACCTGCCCGCACCTTGACCTGCTGCAGACTAGTCTGGAGCGTCACGGGTTGATCGACTTGTTGAGTGGTCGCAGCGGGCTTGAACCTCTGCGCGCGGAGCGTGGTGAGCTATGAGGGAAGTAGATGAAGCCTGCATGAGCGTACCTGCGCCATCGTTGACAGCCCTGCGGTGGTGCTTGCCCTGGGAGGAGAAGCGGGGGAAAGGGAAGAGGAGGAGGCGAGGTTGACATTGCTCGGTCTCGGCACTCCCCTCTGGACGACCCGACACCGTGTTCAGGCGACTCAGGCAAATCATGACAAGGGGTACCAAGGGCGGCTTCTACGCTGGTGCGCCCACACCATCTCTCCCCGCCTCTCATCAGCTCGCTCACGCCTCTCGATCCCTCCCCCGCTCCCAGTCCGCGTCGGGCGCCTGCCAGGCGTCTACACCTCGTGGGACGACTGCGCAGCACAGGTCAACGGCTTCCAAGACGCGCGCCACAAGAAGTTCCCGACCCGCCAAGAAGCAGAGGCCTTCATCGCTGGCGGGGGAGGCCCCTCCTCCGCCGCCAATGTCTTGACTGGACCGGTTGTCACCTCAAGACTGCGAAACAAGCGCTCGTCAGATGCGGCGGGGGCGATCGAGCGCGCCGTCAAGCGGCAGAAGCAGGGCAGCGCGGCGGGCGGCAGCGGCAGTGCGGCGGGAGGAGGCGCCGGCGACCCCGTCTTTGGTCGTGGGTCGTCGTCTCGAAGGAGGGTCTACTGCGACGGGAGCTCGAGGGGCAATGGCAAGAGGGGCGCTGTTGCGGGGATCGGTGTCTTCTGGGGCCACGAGGCTGGCGCCAAGTGCGCTCCGTCCCGCTCCGTCTTCTCTGCTTGACGTTTCGAGCTGATCCCCTCTCGCCCTCAGGAACCTGTCGGAGCGGCTACCGGGCAAGCTGCAGACCAACAACCGCGCCGAGATGTATGCAAGTCGCTCCTGCCCTCGACCGATCTCGTCTCGAGCTCACTAGGCTGACGCTCGCTGCACTTGTCCACTCCTCTCGACTCTCGACTCACGCAGGCCGTCGCGCGCATCCTCGAGTCGGACCCGCATCCAGAACTGCCGTTGACGATCTGCAGCGATTCGGAGTACACCATCGCCGGTAAGTCGCGCGAGTCGTCTGGCGCTCCACACCCTCCGACAAGCAACAGCACTGACGCCCCTTCTCGCTGCTGCAGTCTTCTCCAAGTGGATCCCGTCCTGGAAGCGCCGCGGCTGGAAGACGGCCGAGGGCAAGCCGGTCGCCAACCAGGACCTCATCCGCTACATCCTCTCGCTCCTCGCGCTCCGCATGCCCGCCGACTCGTCCTCGCAACTCGCCAACATCACGTTTCAGAAGGTCAAGGCACACGTCGGCATCGAGGGCAACGAGCAAGCCGACCGCTTTGCCAACAATGGCGCCCTGATGCCCGTTGCTCAGGACCGGGACTTTGCGCAGGCGACGAGGGACAACGAGCAGAAGCTCAAGGAGCGCAAGAAGGGGGCGAGCACCGTCGAGGACGTGACGTGGTCGGTTGACGTTGGTGAGGGTGACTTGCTTGACGACGCAGAGCTGAAGGAGCTGGAGCAGAACCAGGTGTTCTGAGACGGGGATGCGGGAGGGGACCCAGTCGTGTAGTTTGCAGTTTGCCTTCTCTCGAGCACGCTTTTGCTGTTCAACAGGGCCGCGAGGACCACAGACGACCCGAGCAGGCTATAGACAAAGGGGGTTGCTTCGACAGGCGATTCACTCCTGCTCGTCCAACTCGGGGTAGTGCCGGAAGATGCCCATCGAGTACTGCTGGCGCCGGTCGCTCTCGAGGTACGCCTTGATCCTCGGTGCGGCCTTGACGCGCTCGTACAGCGCCGTCACCTTGGCGTACTCGGGCCCGACCTTGGCCATGAGTTTGGGGAAGGCGAAGAGGAGGCCGTCGTAGACTTGGAAAAGGCACAGGTCGGCGTGCGAGGGGCCCGAGCTGAGGAGGTACCCCGAGGTCGAGCGCTGCAGGTCTGCGGGGAGAGGAGAAGGGTCAGTGCGAACGCAACTCGGACCCGATGCGAGGCGGGAAGGTCGAAACGCACTGTCCTCAAAGTGCTTGAAGAACTTGGGCAGCCGGTTCTTCCTGAAGTCCCCAGCACGCTTGAACGCCTCGTCCTTGAACTCTTCGTAGTACGCCGAGACGGCGATCGGGTGGTGCGTGTCGTGAATCTGTCGCGGCGGAGATCTCGCACCGACGTCAGCCTCGTCCGCGGAGTCAGGCTCGACCGGACCGAGCGCACCTCGTTGTTGAGGTCAAGGATAGTCAGCGCCAGCTCCTGCGCGTGGAACAGCTTGGGGTCATCGACCGAAAGCGCCGACGCCTTGGCCTTCTTGCTGGCGGGCTCGCCGTCCTCGCCCCCCGCGTCGAGCTCGATCGGCGACGAGACGTGCGTCGCGAGGTACAGGAGGATGTTGGACGTCTGCGAAATGACGACCGAGCCGTGCTTGAGCACCGGCGGCGCGAACGGCAGCGGGTTCGAGTCTGCAAAAGCCGGTTCGTCTCAGTCGGGTCGGAAGCACGAAGGGGGAAGATGCCGCGCCGCACCAGATCCTTCGAAAGATCCGTCGAGGTAGGGCTTGACAGCGTCTTGCCCCACGGTCAGCGCCGTGTCCTCGTAGGGCGTCCCCGTTGCCTCGAGGAAGAGGCGCGGGAACTGCGTGCGCGTGCGACAGGTTCAGCAAAGAGACGCAGCGCAGTGACAGAGCGAGATCGGTTCGGAAATGTGGGAAAGTAGTCGCTGGGGTGCTGAGAAGGACGCGACCGAAATGGAGGGAAAGCGAAGGAGCCTGGGAGCAGAGAGAGGGGAAGAGAGAAGGACACACCTCACCGCGGCCGGGAATGCCGGCGTGATAGATGAGCTTGAAGCTGTCGCTGGACGTGTCGGTCATGCTGAGCTGAATCGAGGTGGATGCGAACGGGCGCGAGTGGAGGAAAGGCTTGAGCCGAGAGGTGGGGCGGGGCGCGAGGTGGTCGAGGAGCACACGCGAAGGAGGCGGCGTGCGGAGTTGCGGCTGAGCGTAGAGCTGTGCTGGTGATCACGGGGGCCGACGTTGATGGATGCACGAGGCGAGTGTGGTAGGAGGAAGGCAAGACGCAAAGGGCTCGGTCGCGGCCAACGTCGGTCGCTCGCTGGCTCGCCCGAGAGAGAAAGTAAAACAGACGGGGCTCAGTTTACAACCTGCGACGACGACGACGTATCCACCCTGAAGAAGCTACGGACGGGGAAATCATGCAGACAAAGCGGGACGGACGGCCGGGTCACCGGGGAGCGAGTATCTCCTCCTCCTCCTCCTTCTCCTCTGCAAGCTCTGTCTCGACACACGACAGCCCTCTAGCGATCCACCCTGCTCGAACTCCTCACTCCGGCTGCTGGCCAGCAGCGCCCCTGCGCCTCGTCTCGGCGCTTCCACCCTGGCCCGCCTGCGCGCCCGACGCCGACGCCGACCCCGCAGCGCCTGCGAGCGTAGTCGTCGGCGACACGGGGCTCATGGCCGCGAGGTTGAGTCCCGACCTCGAGCGCTGCCTCGACGCGCGGCGCTGAATGACGGGGCGCGACGAGCTCGGCGCGGCGGGCGAGTCCGGGTGCCCCTGCTCGCGGTTGAGGATGTGGATGACCTCGTCGTAGTCGGGCGCCTCCTCGGTCGTGTAGCCCGAGACGTAGCCGCTGCCAGTGCCCTGACCGTCGGTGAAGCCGCCGTCCAGGTCGCTCTCGGCGCCGCCGCCCTGCGCGCGCGAGAAGGGCGACTCGCCCTGGTTGGGCCGGACGTGGCGGTCCTGCGGGTACGCCATGCTCGAGCTCCACGCCGGGCCGAAGAAGAGCTCGTCGACCCAGCTGAGCGGGTGCTGGAAGAACTTGCCCTGGGCGCTGTCGCGACGCTGCGCGCCCGCCGCCGTCGAGGGGATGATGCGCGACGACGAGAAGTCGTCAAAGAGGGCCGGCGCGAGCTCTTCGACGAGGACGTTGAGCTCTGTCGCGAGCTCCTCACGCATGCGCTGCACGCGCATGAGCTGCGGCTCCTTGCCCGGGACGAGCGACAGGACGAGCGGGCGGAGCGACCTGCGGACACAGTCGGGGAGAGAGCACATCAGACCAGCCGCCTAAACTCGATCGCAGAGCGAATGTCACGCACTTGTAGACGTCCATGCCGACCTCGCCAAACTTGAGCGCGGCGACCCCGATGAGCGGGAGGCCGGCGAACGTCGCGAACGGCGCCCACCAGCGGTACGAGGGCGGCAGGGCGAGCTTGTGCGCGAGGACGACGGCGTTGACGGCGTAGATGGTGTAGAGCGAGGGCGCGCCGGCGAGGGCGACGAGCACCTTCCACGTCGCGAGCACGTCACGACCGGCGATCTTGACCGACGACGCCGCGAGCGCCTCTGCAGAGTCGGATCGAGAGAGGGAGACAGCGTCAGTCAGCTTGCAAGGAGTGTACGTGCCGCAGACACGAGTGAGACGCACCCTTGGCCGTCTGGCGCGAGATGAGCTTGGCGGCGAGGAAGATGGGCGAGTTGAGGACGACGCCAGGGAGGGCGAGCACGCCCCACACGCTGAGGAGGCCGAGGCGGTAGCACAAGAGCGCGAACGAGCGCCAGCGTGGCCGGCCAATGCGGTCGACCTGGTGGTCCTTGAGCCCCATGTAGCGCAAAAGCGTGTTGTATTCGCGCACGCGGTGCTCGAGGTTCTTAATGCGCGGGTCCTCCTTGTAAGCGTCGTAGCCGACGATGAAGCGCTTGTTGAGCTCGACGACCTGGCCGAGCGTCAGGTTCTGGCCCGGCGGGCGGTACAGGCGACGCGCCGCCTGGACGAGCTGTGGGCCGGTGCGGCGACGAACGAGCGAAGGTGGTCAATGACTGTGCACGGCTGTGAGTGACGAAGAACAACAGCGCTCTGACGCACCATGAGCGTGTCGTAATCCGGCGCGCGAATCGTGACGCTCTTGAGGCCATCGACGACAAAGTCCATGACTGCGCTGATGGCCTTCTTCTTGTCCTCGCCCCCCTGCTCAAAGTCGCGCACGAGCTCGCGCGGGATCTCGATCGGGCTGCCAAACTCGACGACGGCGCGCGAGCGGAACTTGTGCGGGTGGAAGTAGCTCAGGCCGACCGGGACGATCTGCAGGTGCAGGTCTGGGTGGGCAGAGATGGCGCCGAGGGCCATGATCGAGACGCCGGCCTTGAGCGGGAGGAGGTCGGTGCGGTCGTGCGAGCCGCCCTCGGGGAAGATGCCGATGCAGCCGCCCTCGGTCAGGCGCTGGTACACTGCCGAGTACATGCTCGACTGGTCGACGTGCGGAAGGACCTGCAGACACAGGACGCCGTGTCAGTGACCGTGAGGCGGACAAGAGAACCCACAGAGCGACAAGGGAGTGCGCACCTTGAAGGACGAGCCGTCGGTCCTCTCCCTCAAGCCCTCGGTCGCTTTCTTGTTGAACTCCTTCTTGAGGCGCAACTCGGTATCGCTGATGACCTCGACGACCTCTGCAGTCGAGCTGCCGAGGTTGCGCGGCAGGAGGACCTGCGACCGGGACTTTTCAAAGTCCTTGGTGAAGTTGGTTCCCTCGCCGACGAGGACGCTCGGGTCCGACTCGGACAGCTTGATCGTGCCTTTGCCAGCAAAGGCGTAGTCCTGCGCACGGGCGACGGGGACTGTAGGGCAGAGGCGGATCAGGCGCGCCATGGAGGAGAGATGACAGAGGAAGAATGACGCACTGCTCTGCATGAGTCTCGACGCGAGACCGACAAACGCCCTGTCCATGCTCTTGGCCGCCGTCAGGAAACTGATGCGCCGACCGCTCTCGCGCTTGACCTCGCTCATCAGGAGCAGCGGATCGAGGAACTGCGAGGGCGAGAGGGAGAGTCAGCTTTGGGTCACTACGCGCTGGGCAAAGTCTGACACGCAGCGCACCTGGTTGTGGTGAGGCCCGACGACAAAGATGACGGGTCCCTCTGCAGCGCGAGGGATCTTCCACGCTCCGCGCGACCGGATCTCGCGGAAGAAGAGCGTGATGACGATCCTCCACATGGACGCGACGACATCGTAGACGATGTTGCTCCCGAGAGCGCCGCGGGCTGCACAGGGGAACGAGTCCCATCAGCAAAGGGGCCCTGGATGCCCAGAGCGCGCAAGAGTGGCAGGCGCGCACCGTGCAGGAACATGGAGACCTGGCGGACGATGAAACGGGCAAAGATGCGGAAGGGGGAAGGGATGAGGAAGCGCAGCTGCCGGATCGAACGAGGGACGAGCAAAAGGAACGACTTGAGGAGGGCGCGCAGGTCCTTGTGCGTCTCTGTGAGCGAGGGCGGCTCGGCGTACGAAGGGCGGCGGGAAGTCGAGGGACGAGGCGAGGGGGAAGACGACGACGAAGGGCGGCGCTGAGCGGAGGGAGCGGGGCTAATGGTGCGAGTCTCTGGCGGGCCTTCGGTGAAGCGCGCCTCCTTTGCGACCTTTGGCAGCGCAGAGGTCGAGGGCGACGACGACGATCCCTCGACCTCGCGAGTCGCGCCTCCGGCAGCAGCCGTCTCGCCAGATGCTGGCCCCGCCGGGGCTTGTGCTTGGGTCGAGCCCGTTCGCTGATCGAATTGAAGGGCTAGTCCGTACGCCGTACTCTCTGGCTGCTGCTGGGACGACGATGCCGGCTGGGCGGGCTCCGGCTGGGGGTTGGCGGTGTTGGCGGCTGAGGGAGGGGCGTCTGCCGGGGAGGGGGCGCTCATTTAAGACGGCCGGGCACTGTGCTCGAGAGGTGGACAGTGGGGAGACAGCGCGCGTTCAGACAGTGCGAAGAGCGAGGCAGGGGCAGCTCAGAGGGCTCCCGAAACGCAGTCGAGTGGGGGCTTCCCACGTCTTCCTCCTGCGAGATGGCTTTGAGCTATTAGTGGAGCGCTATACATGACACGAGCTAGTAGCTCGAAACACGCGCGCACAAACCCAGACGACGAGCGAGAGGAAGAAGACCTCCGCGGAGACGTGCTCGGAGCCGACCGGCTTCTTGACTTGCCGTAAAGGGGAGGTCTCCATGCAATTCACGTGCCCTCCTTCGGTGAGGCTATTTCGAAGGAGACTATGTATTCGGTGCGCCACTTTGCGAGGACCGACCGACGCGACGACGACCCGACGTCGGCGCCTCCCTTCGTCTTCTCCTCCTCCTCCTTCCTCCCACCACCAACGCCACTCTCGGTGCGCTCCATCCTTGCCCCAGCTTATGTCCCCCGTGCTGACCCTCCTCTCACCACCCCCCATCCCGTATCCCCATCTCTCCTCCGTCCTGGTTCCCTCCCCCACCTCGACCTCCCTCGCCCACCTGCGCACTCTGACGCCACAGCTCGCCCTCACCACCTCGCACACTCCAAGCACCAATCATGACCACCACCTGGTGCGTCGCCACGCCTGCTCCTCGTGTCCCGAGCGTGTGCTCTTGACCACGAGACGAGATGAGGAAGACGCCCAGGACTGTCGTGCTGACTCGCCTGGTGTGCAGCTCGTGCTCGTCTGTCGGCAACTGCAACGTGCGTGTACACTGAAGCGGCCATCCCTGGCGGGTGAAGCCCTGAAATGCCGAACTGACCGCTCGCACCGTCCCACCTCGTCCTCGTACGCTCGCAGTGCGCCCCCGGCCAGTGCGCCTGCGCCTCGTGCCACGGCGGCAAGGACAAGAACGCGCAGAGCTGCGGCTGCTCGACCAAGGATGCCTCGGGGTACGTGCTGCCTCCCTCTCGACGGTCGAGCGACTCGTGAGGCTGAACGCCTCGTCCACACAGCCAGGACAAGTGCTCGTGCTCGTCGGCGGCCGACTGCAACTGCGGCGACAACTGCAAGTGCGACAGCTGTGGCAAGAAGGGCGCCGCCCAGTGATTACGCCCCCGGCGCCGTGCGCTCGACTCGAGGGCCTCGGATCCAGGACTCGCTTGAATGGGGCTGCGGGGTGCCAACGATGGGCTGCGTTGTACTCGAAGGCGCGCGTGTGAACTGTCCAAGGTCGTTGCTTGTCGACGTTGTGACCCGCCCGGGAAAGGAGAGACAAGGCTGAGCGCTGATCGAGAGCACTTTGCGCGCCGCGCCCAGACGACGCGTCTGGCCTCTGAGCCCCCGGCCCACCCTCCGGTCCTCCCTTGCCCTCACGCGCGACAGGAGTCTCTACTCACGCAGAGTGCACCCGCTCGAGTCTCTCTCGACGTCCGCAGCACGCCACCCTTGCGCCGGTCGCTCGTTTCCCTCCCCCGCCCCCTCTCGTCGACGTCTCGTCGGGTCCTCCGCGTCGCGCGTCCCGCGTCCCTCTCGGTTCCCAGGTCGTCGCACCGACCCTCGCCGCTCTTTTACCAAGCCGCGCCACACGCAGGCACTCGAGACAACAGAGTACACCCTCCACTGAGGAGCCGCCGCCGCAACCTCCCCGACCGCGAGACTCCCGCCCGCCGCGAGCTCCCATCACTTACCCGGGTCGACGTCGCGGAGCTCTCGCCATGCTCCGCCTGTCGTCCATCGTGCGACTCGGCGCACTCGCCTTCCTTGCCATCTTTGTCCTCCACTTCCTCGCGTCCTTCTTCTCGTCCGCGCCCGATCCCTCGCCTTACTACGACGCGACGCAACTCGGCGGTCTCGACGACGGCGTCGGGTGGGGAGAGCGCCTCGGTCTTGACCACTACGCGAGCTGGGAGGAGGACGTCCGAGGCAAGGTGGGGGCTGGGCTTGGCCGGCTGAAGGACGGCGTGGGGAGCATCACGGGCCTTGGAGGGAAGGGCGCCAAGCTGGGCAGCCTGTACGAGGTGCGACAGCCAACGTTCCGCTCTTCACCTTCCCCAGTAGGGTCCAACTGACAGGTCGAGTGACGTGCAGCTCGTCGCGACGTCGAACCCGTCACCCGGGCCGGCATACTTTGACGCGCGCACCTCGATGGACCGCCTCAAGCTCACCTCGACCCGCGTGCTCGGCCACGGCGGCGGGTCGTCCTCTGGCTCGTCTGACGACGCGACCGAGGATGTCGACAACCAGGCATTTGCCAACCGCCAGAGGCGGCACATTCTCGTCACGGGCGGGTTCGGCTCGCTCGGCAAGGCCGTCGTGCGCGACCTGCTGCTCAACGGCGGCGGGGCGCCCCCGCGTACTGCGGCCGCATGGGCCGCGGCGGGCGCGCCCGTCGACGAGCAGGCGTGGGAGGAGGACGTGCTCGTCACGATCCTCGACGTCGCCGACCGCGCATCGGAGCTCAACTTCCTGCTCCAGTCCGCACCGCTCGACAAGCCCGGCGCAGGCGGCAAGGGCAAGGGCACAGACCCTCGCGCCAAGGCGTTCCAGGCGTCGGAGCGCTCGGTCGACAGCTTCCGCAAGCAGGGCAAGCTGCGTGTCGTCGTCGGCGACGTGCGCGACGCCGAGCTCGTCGGGCAGCTCCTCGACCCCAAGGGGTCGTACGTGACGCACTTGCCTGGTCAGATACAGGCTGCTGCGCTCGGCGATGCCCAGCTCGGCAACCTCAAGCAGAAGGGCCACGCGACGACGACGTCGTTCATCCCGCCCGTGACGGGCATCATTCACCTCGCGGCGTACAGCCCTGAGCAGTGCAGGCGCAATCCGGTCGACTGCCGCGACGTCGAGGAGGCGGGCATGAAGGCGCTTCTCGGGTCGATCGAGCGCGAGGGCGTCGACAAGGAGGCGGACCTCGAGGGTGACAAGGTTGTCGTCGCAGACAGGCCATGGGTGGTCCTCCCGCGACGAGCAGACTGTTGGGACGAGGTGCGCTCTCTTCACCCTGCCGCTTAGGGGTCTCGACCCCGGAGATTGACTTCTCCCTCACTCGTCTCGCACAGGCCTCTTTCGCCCACAATGGCAACGCGTCCATGCTTTCGGTGCAGGCGCCCGAAGCTGCCCTGAAGGCCTTCACGCACAAGCACCCGCTGCACTCGCTCCTCGTCCAGCTTCCCTCGGCCTTCTCCGTCGTCGGCGACCCCTTCTCGCCCCGGTTCGACCCCGTCCCGCACATTGTCCAGTCGGCGCTCGGCAACCTCCCTGTCACGGTCACGACGTCCTCAACGCAGACCGAGCCGTTCCTCGCAATCGACGACGCGTCGCGCTCCGTCGTCCAGGGCGCGCGCATGCTCGACGTCGCTTCGAGCAAGGAGTACCTGCGCCTTCTCGGCTTCGTCGGCGAGGTCGAGATCGTCGGGCCACCCTCTTCTGGCTCGAACAGGGTGCAGGCCGCTTCGCCACTCGCCGAGCTCGCGCAGACGGCCATCGCGCTCATCCAGTCGCAGTCGCCGTTCGCAACCATCGAGCAGCCGCGCGCACCCATCGCGTCGCCCTCGGACGCAAGGTTTCACGTGAGTGAGATGGCGCATCGCAAGACGGCGAGCAAGGTCCTCGGCTTCACGCCGACCATCTCGGTCGAGACGGCTCTGCGGGCGTACGTCTCGTCGATCCTGCGCCTCCAGACGACGTATCTCTCTTCGCGCATCAACGTCGCGTGCTCGTCGCCACCATCCATTTCGGTCCTCGAGGAGGGCCTCCTCGCCATGAACGGCTGCAACATTCAGCTCCTCACGCTCGTCGAGGGGGCGTACCACACGCTCGGGTGCTCGCAGGGGCTCGAGGGCGAGCACGACGAGCCCCTGTCACTCGTGTCGGCCGTCCCGTACAAGGAGGGCGTCCGCGGCGTCGAGATCACGGCCGAGCGCGGCCTCGAGGGCAAGGTCGACATCCAGATGCGCTGCCCCGTCGTCGGCAAGGACGGCAAGCTCGTCCCGGGCGAGAGCGAGGTCGTCATGTGGGCCGACACGCCCACCGGAGGCGAGTTCGCCGAGCTGAGCCGCGAAGGAGCCCACGAGATTGCCGAGTGGTTCACAGTCGATTTTGCGCAGCGCGACGCGCGCAGCTTCACGTTGACGCTCCCACCGACCGAGGGCGTTCCCGAGGGCGAGGAGCCCAAGCGCCGCCTCACGTTCCGCGAGCCCAACGCCAACCGCAAGACGCTCCTGTTCCAGCCGACGGGCGACGACGCGGCGCGCGCCCTCTTGTGGAAGTTCAACCCGATCTGCTGCGCTGCGACCGAGCGACGCAAGGACGTGTGGGACTTCTTCCACGAGGACCCGCTCGTCACGTCGCAGGTGTCGTATCCTTCCGAGGATGGCCGCACGACCCTCGCTGAGTCGACGCTCGCGACCCGCAAGTGCCACGACCTCCGAGCCGAGCACGACCGCATCACCAAGGTCCAGCAGCGACTACAAAGGGGCGCCGCGTCGTCCACCTCGGGCTCGCGCACGGGCTCTAGCTCGAGCAGCGGCGACATGTGCCGGCCTCAGTACGGCGAAGCGGCGACGTGGACGGCCAAGGACCAGCAGACGTGCTCGATCGACTGCAGCGCGCCGATCCCTTGCATCGCATCGGACAACTGCAAGTGCACGCGCGACCGCTGCGGCGATGCGCGCGGTGCGGGCCCCTTCCCCTCGGTCGCCTACACCGACGCAAAGTCGTTCCCTCCCGTCTCGTCCCCGCCCACGCAGTCCCTTGCGGAGCGCGTCGCTGCCCTCCCGTGGGACGCCGTCATCGTCCCCGGCGCGCGCGACGCCTTCAGGCTCGGCATCGACCAGCTCCCGAAGGCGCATGTCGTCTCGCTGCCTGAGTCCGTCGACAACCACCTCAAGGCGCCGGCGTGCTACGACCTTGACCGGAGTCCGCTACCGTTCATGGGCGACCACTATTTCGTCGAGGCGCTGCGCAACCGCTCGGTCTCGCTCGACGAGGCCGAGTTTGTCATGGTCCCCTACTTCCAGGTGCGTGCCCTCGTGTCTTTCCTCGAGTGGAGCCCCGTCGAGGCCGCTGCTGACTCTCAGGCCCGCCGCGCTGTCTACAGGGCTGCTACTACAACTACCTGCAGGAGAACACGTTCAAGAAACTCGCCGATACGATTGGGCACGCCGAGAAGAGCATCGCCTCGGCGCAGCACATCACGGCCGAGCGCATCGTCGTCCCCTTCACGCACGACTTTGGCTCGTGCACTGGGTGGTGGCCCAAACTCGAAGACGTGCTCGGCCACTCGCCGCCGTCGCCGATGGATCAGGCCGTCGCCTGGCAGGTCAACGGCGACTACAACACGCGCTGCGTCAAGGCCGACCGCGATGTCGTCGTCCCCGCCGTCACCAAGCACACCAAGTCCCTCTTTGACACGTTCAAGACGCCCGCCGACGTCAAGCCCGTCCTCGAGCGCAAGCACCTTGCCTTCTTTGCGGGCGGCGTGCGTGGCTTTGGCGCGCTCGCGCGGACCAAGATCGGCTGTGGGCGAACGGGTCAAGATGCCGAGAGCGCCGACATCTTGTACCAGCAGTTCTCGCCAGGACAGCGGTACCTCGGGACGCTGAGTGCCAGCAAGTTCTGCCTCTTGCCGCGTGGCATCCCCGCCTGGTGCGTCTCTTTCGCTCTTCTCCAAGGGGCCCGCGCAGCCTCGCTGACGCTTCCCTCGCCTTGCAGGACGACGCGCACGTTCGAGGCCATCTACTCGGGCTGCATCCCGGCCTTCATCGTCGACCGCAACTCGTTCCCGTTCCAGGACGTCCTCGACTACTCCAAGTTCTCGGTCACGATCCCCGAGGCCGATGCGCACCGTGTCGACGAGGTCCTCGCGACGTACACGGACGCACAGCTCGTCGAGCTCCAGGCCCACCTCGTCAAGGTCCGCGACGCGTTCCTGTTTGCCGAGGGGCAGGAGTGGGAGCGCAGGGGCCCCCTCTTCTTTGGCCTCGTGTCGATGGCGATGCGCCTGCCGTTGACTTACCCGGCCGTCGGGAGTTGTGCGACGACGAGCTAGAAGGGTGGGAGAAGAGCACGCGGGGTTTGTGGGTTCTTAGACGTTGGACGTTCGGGTCGTTGTTCTTGTTTTGCGGAAGGCGTTGCGCAGTGTGCCGTATCTCCTGCCTCCACCCTCTCTCTCTCTCTCTCTCTCCTCATTCATCCTCCCCAGACCACTCGTACAAAGCGCATCCTCGCACTGCATACCCTACCTCAAGCTGCACGACCCCTCGAGGGGAGAAAGACGACGACGGGAAAGCGAGAGAGACGCGCGCCCTCGACGACCGAGGGGTGAGTCTCGCTACAGTCCTCCCCAGCCCATGTCGCCTCCGCCTCCACCAAACGACGGCGCCCCGTGCTGCGGGCCCGGCCCGCCGTACGCCCCGGGCGCGACCCCCAGCCCGCCAAAGCCTCCCAACCCCCAGTTGCTCCCGCCGAAGTAGTAACCCGCGCCCCACTCGTCGAGCGTGCTGAGCCCGAGCCCTCCGAGCCCGAGCGAGCCCGCGCCCGAGAGGTCGAACGAGAAGTCGCCCGGGACGGGGAGCAACCCGAGGTCGGCGGGGGAGGGGCCCGAGTCCGAGTGCGAGTGGTGCGAGGGTGTGTGGGCAGCGGCGCCGTGCGGGTGCGAGTGCTCGAGCGCGAGTGGGTGCGCAGGGAAGAGCGCCGATGTGGGGGTCGGCGCGCCAGCGTAGAGCGGCGCGAAGGGCCCGCCGTCGCTCGTGCCGCCGCCGCCTGCGGCAGTCGCATTGAGCGGGCCGGGCCCGTCGAGCGGCGAGACGAGGCCGCTGAGCGAGTTGGGCAGGCCGTGGTGCGCGTGGTTGGGAGGCGAAGGGGGGGCAGCGAACGGCAAGGCGGGGACGACGGCAGACGAGGACGAGTCCTCCCTCTTGGGGACCGAGGGCCTGCCACGGTCCCCCTTCGCCGCCTTTGTGCCGCGGCTCATTGCTCCGCCCTTGTTGGCCCCGGACGCGCCGTTGGCGCGCTTGCCGCCCGCACCACCACCGCCTGCCGCGCCATTCCCGGTTCCGTGCCCGTGGCCGTGCGCGCCCGCAGCGCCATCGCGCACCGGCGACCCGACGTCCGCGTCGTCCTTCGCGCTGCGGAGGAGCTGCAGGACACGCGCGCGGACCTTGAACGGGTCCGAGTCGAGGACGCCGCGCGCGAGGTTGAAGTAGAGGAGCTGCAGGCCGGCGAGCGACTCGTACCAGCGCGCGGCGATGGGGTCTGCGTGCGTGCGCGTGACGCAGTGAGAAGGAAGAGACGGGCGAGTCAGTCGTGCGTGCGGAAGGAGAAGGCATGCCCAGAGCAAAGAGACGCACAGATCTGGCGCAGGCCGTTGAGAATCTCTGCGTCCTGGGCGAGGTAGTGCGCCGCGTCGATCGGAACCGAGCTCGACTGAGGCCAGTAGCGGATGTGGCTGTGGACCGTGCCCGCCGCGACGGCCGCGAACCCAGCAAACGGGTGCGTGAGGACAATGCCGTGCGACGCGAGGTGCGAGCACACGTCCGAGATGGTGTTGGCGCTCTTGGCCGCCATGTCGAACGACTCTTGCCACCAGCCTTTGGGCTCGTCGACGGATCCGTACAGAGGTTCGCCGTCGATGGGGCCGTGCGCGGCGTTGAAGTCGTTCGGAGGCAGGAAGGGCAGGTAGTCGCGGTGGAGCTGTGGGCAAGTTTGGAGGCGTTCGTGCAGTCAGTGCACGGGCCTTTGACGAACAGAGGGCGACAGGGTGCGAGGAGAAACATGACGCACGACGTGCCTCGCCATGGCGTTGGTGAGGTGGAGCAGCGCAAAGAGCTTTGCCTCCTCGGGGACCATGCAGTGGGCAATGAGCGTCTGCGTCGAGTACTTGAGCACGTCGGGGAGCTTTGCCTCAAAGTCGGCGAGCTCGCCCGCGAGCTGCGCAAACGTCGACTCCTGCAACCACGGCGCGCGGCGGTCGACGTTGCGCCCGCCCGACCCAATGTAGCTCGCGACTTTGGACCAAATCTCGGCGATGCGGAGCGTGAAGCCGTACAGGTCGGCGTCGGGCTCGTCGGCGTGAGGCGGCAGCGCAGAGCGCGGCGTCGACACTCCCTCGTCGAGCACGAGGCCCGCCGGCGGACCGGCCGCGGTGCGCACGCTGACGCTCCACGCGGGCGGGTCCGGGTCGAACTTGGCCCCGACGCTCTTGCGCCCGGCGGCAAAGTCCGTGTCGGGCCCGGGCATGCGCAGGGACGCGATGCGGGGGACCTTGAGGCCGCAGGGGCGCTCGTTGCCGTCGCTCACGGTGCGGTCGAGCGAGAACAAGGCCCAGAAGGTGCGGCGGCGCATCTCGGCGCGGATGATGTCGCGCGGTTCGCTCGAGATGGTCGACGACCCACCGCCGTCGCGGAGAGAGGTCGGGTTGCGAGCCGTCTCGTACACGGGGATCTCGTCGTCGAACCCGAGGCGAAGCGTCTGGGCCATGCGAATCGCCGTCCCGATCTTGAGCCACCCAGAGTTGTCACGTCCGGCCGTCAACTCGTAGAAGCCGAGCATGAGGTGGCACTGGCACCGCATGAGCGAGATGGGCGTGTCGGCCGAGGGCGCGGGCGCGGCCTGACCAGGTGCCGCTTCGGGGAGGAGCAGCAACTGCGACGCGATGCTGGCGTAGTGCTCAGAGGCGGCAGTCGGCGAAGAGGGGTGCAAGCTGCGCAGCGGTTGCGAGAACCTGCAGACGGGCCGTGGACTCAGTCAGCACGTCGTCGCCGTCCTGGGTGCTGAGGAAAATGGACGCACCTCGCTGCGAGCGCGAGAATGCAGCAGATGACCTCTTTCGGCGCGCGCCCCTCCTTGATCTCCTGCGTCAGGCTTGGGCGGTGGATGAACGGGAACGTGTCGAAACTGTTTCCCACAGACGGAGCGTCAGTGCGCCCGCCTCTCTCGAGAGCTGGGACGAGAGGTAGCGCACTGGTTGGTGATGAAGGCATCGAGCGCTTCGAGGATCATGTCGGTCGCAGGCAGCTCTGCGTCGAGCGGCGAGCCGTTCGCTCCTGGTGTGATGCCCGTCGGACCCGCGTAGCTGACCGCGCCGAAGAGTCGAGTCAGCACAGTGCGACAATGTCGATAATTGAGTCGTGGGACGCACATGGTGCCTCCGTTCTCGGCAGGGTGCCCCTCGTACACGCACTCGAGCTTGCGCGCCGTGCAGAACTGGCAGACTGGCCACTCGGCCGAGCACCGCACCTTGCGTTTCCTAATGACGGCCATGCGCGTGAGGGTGATCAGTCGGGGACGTGGTCCGCCACACCACGAGGGAGTGAAGGCGGGACTGGCCGCACGCACCTGCACGTCTTGCACGCGATACTCGCGCGAGCGCCCACCTTGACTTTCTTCTTCTCCTTGTCCTTCTTGCTGCCCGTGCCGGCTCCAGCGTGGGCTGCCCCGCCGAGCACAGCCGCCGCAGCCTCGAGTTCGCCCTCTGCCGCGTCGTCGGGCACGCCGTCGCCGTCGCCGTCGGGGCCGTCACCCTCGCCCTCTCCCTCGGCGTCTCCGTCGTCGGCGGCGCCGAGTTCGCTCGCCTTGCGCTTGCCCTTGTAGTCGGGGCGGTGTGGCGGCGGTGGGAGCGGCGCCGAGGTGAAGGGCCCCAGGGCGTGGGACGGCGGGGCGAACGACGAGGCGAGGGCGGGAGGCGGGTGCGCGAAGAGGAGCTGGCTCGAGGGGGCGTTGGAGCTCGATGCCGAGTGGGGCGAGGGGCCAGAGGGGTAGCTCATGGTGCGCGTGCGCTGCGTGTGTCGGGTCGGGCGTGCACGAGGGGGAGGGAACAAAGTGGGGAGGCAAAGCGGCGCGCGCGGCGTGTTGGAAAGGACCCCTCGACTCGAGCCGAGCGGAAGGAGCAGCGGGGCACCGGCTGTGTCGGTTCGCAGACGAGGCCGTTGAAGCGACAGCTGGAGGGAGCAGCCCTATGTAGGGTCGGTGCTCGTTGGAGGTCACGAGGACGACGGGAGGGAGCCCCGCGTGGACACCGCGTCGAGGCAAGGCAAAGCTCGGCTCTCGCGGCTTTGCCGCCTGGCCTACTCCTGCACCTGGCGACGTCTCCTCGTTGAGCTCCTTTCGAGCTCGTCTTGGCTACTTCGACCGACCGCGCGGGCGAAGACGAGGCGAGCCGCGAGCTGGGCACCCTCCGAGTCGTCGACGAACGCGGGGGTTCGCCCTCAACGAGCTGCTCTGTCTCCTACTGCGCTCGAGCTGCACAGCTTGCTCAACTCGAGGCCACTCAGGCTACCATCCCGCTGCTTCTCCTCAACGCGCTCATCCCCGCTCGCTCCATCCACTCGCCCGCCCCCCACCTCTCACCCGACCACCTGCACCGACATGCACGCAGTGGCCGACTTCTGCCTCGTCCCCATGGGCGTCGAGGTCTCTGTCTCAAAGTACATTGCAGAGTGCCAGCGCGTCCTCGAGAAGAGCGGCCTCTCGTACGAGCTCCACGGGTGTTCGTCTCGAATCCCCTCGGGCTCAGCTCCTTCCCTCCACCGCTCGTTCGCTGACCTCTCCAACTGCTGTACGCGCCCCGACAGACGGCACAGGCGTCGAGGGCGAGTACGCAGACGTCATGAAGGTCATCGAGCAGTGCCACGAGGCCATCCACGCCATGGGCTGCGTGCGCTCCCTCCCTCCCTCCCTTCTCAGGCTCCCATCTCCTCCTCGCGCGGCGATTGACGCATTCGCCGTCCGTGCCCTGCAGCCCCGCATCGCGACAGACATCCGCATCGGCACGCGCGTCGACAAGCAAGGGTCGCTTGCCAACAAGGTCGGGAGCGTCAAGGCCCTCCTCGCGTGCGTTCTCTCTCCCCTCCGCTCCACTCTCTCGGCCCTCACGCCGTCTGTTTTTGACGCCGTCTGTGAGACACACACACACACAGCGAGGAGCAGAAGGATGCCAAGTGAGCGTAGCTCAGGAATGAGGAAAGAAAGGACGCGGCCAGCTCGCCCTGTACAGAGACCCCCCCGCGAGGACCGCCGCTCGAGCCGATACCTCGCCTAGCAATGCAGCACCCACGCTTTCGCACCTCGTCCTTTTAGAGCGAGCTGTCTCTCGCGGTCGGCGGAGACGCCTCTCGCCCGCGTAGCCCCGTCCCGACTCGACTCGGACCGCCCCGTGCTGCCCAAACGGCCTCGCTGCGTTGCGCTTCTGCTACACGGCCCCCGCTCTCCCTTCTCCGCGTCCCCGACACACTCACTGCCGTGCAGGCGGGAGCCACTCGGCGGGGAAGTCGCGCAGCGAGACGTTGCGCTTGAGCTTGCGACTCTTGACGAGGCGTGCGCGGGCGGGGCGGGGGTCGAGCGGGACGTCGGTGAAGGAGTCGCCCGACTGATTTCGGGTGCGCGGTTTGAGGGTGTGTCAACGAGAGACGAGAGAGGGGAGAAGGACAGACAGACAGGGACGCACGTTGGCCTCGGCGACGAGCTTGTCGAGCGTGTCGGAGCACCACTTTTCGTTCATCCGCTCCGAAGGGAACAGCTCGCACGCAAGCTTGAACTCTCCCTCTGCCTGTCCCTTCTCTCCTTGCGCCCCTCCGGGGAGCGGCGGCGTCCACCTCGGCCCGGCGAGGAGCTTGAACTTGTGTCGCGCCTCGGGCGTCTCGAGCGGGAGCGCCGAGACGGGGACCGAGATGGTGACCTTGCGCGAGGCCGGGTGGGGCTCGCCCTGGTAGTGTTGGTGCCGGACGCGGACGACGTGCTTGGACGAGGGGGGCGAGAAGGGCTTGCGGAAGGCGACTGCGGGGGCGAGGGGGAGGGGGGGGGGGTTCGCAGGGTTGAGCGCGCGCGGGTCAGTGAATGGAGTGGAGTGGAGTACGAGGGACCTGAGTGTGCGACGGACCGAGTTCGGGGAACTGGAGGTGCTCGAGGCGGAGGTAGTGGAGGATCTGGCGCTGCTTGTCGAGCTTGAGGAGGGTCGGGCGGGTCAGGGGAAAGTCGAACTGGGGTGCGGATGGGCCGACGAGGTTGGCAATGTCGAGCGGGTCTCGTGCGCCTTGGAACGACGAGGGTGGCCGGCGAGCCCAGGTGCGGGCCGACGAGGTGAACAAAGACGAGGGAGAGGGGCGCATGGCGCGAGGGGGACAAGGTTGGGTGCGCGGGCTGTTGCGACGGTTGAAGTGACTGATGCCGCCCTGTGGTGTGGACCTGGCTCTCTGCGTGTGCGGGGCGATGAGGAGCGCTCGAGGGTTGTGTGTGCTGCTGCGAGGCGGCCGACACTCGGCGGCGGTGCACTCGCTCCTCGCTGTCCTCCCACCACTCGCTGCGTCCCTGCCACACGCCTTAGTCGAGCACACGGACGCGTCAATCCGACACACGCGACCCCGCTCGAGCGCCTGCCCCTCGCTCGCCTCGTTGCGCCTCACCCCCCCCCCCCCCCCCCCCCCCCCCCCCCCCCCCCCCCCCCCCCCCCCCCCCCCCCCCCC